>QVOB01027868.1:0-11665 GCA_014839585.1 Pseudomyrmex concolor | reverse complement strand
ACGACGACGACGTGCGCGATGCGAAAAGGCAAGGCCGTTCGCGCGGATAAAAGTTCGCGCGCTCCTTGCGAAATCCCCTCGAGTTGCCGCCGAACGACTGTCGCAATAATGACAACGGTAATGGAACACATAACCGGGGATCGCGCCACGAAGAAAATCCGCACCGTCAATTACGTGTGCACTGCTATATCGAATCTTTGTCGATCGGTCGTTTTTCCACGCGTCAGATCGAGTTACCCAAGTCGCGCTCTGTCTTTCTTTTTCTCTCTCTCTCGCTCCTTTTTACAGGATCCTTTCTTTTAACGTAACCCGTCCTTGAGTATTTCTCGGGCACCTCATTTGAGCGAATCGCATCGCGGGAATTTGTTTGTTTCCAGACCGTGTGTGTAACACACGATTTATTTCAACGCTCGGCGCGTGTGCGCAATCGTCACGTAATAAACTTTCATCTTTATCCGCACGCACGAACTTCGATAAACGCGTAAACACGATACGCAACACGCCGTGTGCGTTCTTGGATATTCGAATGTGAATATTTAATTGCGCGACGCCCCGGTTAAGCGCACGCGCGCGCGTTTAAATCGCAGTTTACGACCGCATTCCGTGCCCGCGTGCGGGATGCAAAACGACGTTGGTTCGCGCGCTCTTGTTGCGCGAACGTTCTCGCGAAAGCGCGGTCAATTAACTCGACGATTTGACCGTATCACTTTTAAGCGAACGATATACGCACGCGTACATCATCCTAGAAAATCATCCGAAAGCCGCGTGGCATTCAGGGCATAAAGTCATCACGCGCGGAAGATGAATCCAATTAGAATATAAAAGCAATGTGTTTTAATAATGAAGATACCGCACGCATACCGCATTATCGCGTCAAAAAAACGCGATCTTCCCTCATGTATGTAAAATGTAACAAAGTCGTAATGTTCGCGATGCAATACAACTTTTATATAAAAGTGTTATAAAACTCGATTGTTTATCGCGAGATATTAGATTTTAAAGTCGCATAGGTCTCATAGATTCAGTCAGTCAAATCGTCATTTTTAAGATGTCATTTTTAAGATGTCAGTCCACGAAGAATTAAAAATCCATCGAGGGGATCCGCGATTAAAATCGGACCTCGCTAATGGCGGTGGAAAAACGGACACTCCGTGGGTGCGTATCGATTGTTCGTTTGTCGTACCATACGCGAAACTCTCACCTCGCATTGTTCGCGCGCGCGAGTCGAGACCGGACGACCGCTTCACGCCACGAGAGAACGCGCGCAGACACGTAATCCGCCACTGCGCATTTGCGCTCTGGATACCGCGAGTCAACCTGGTTAACGTAATTGGCCGGAATCTTCGGCCGTAACTAATTACGGGCCCGGTATATATAATAAGCGCGCTCGGGCGCGGCGCCGCGACTTGCCTAAGATTTCGTGTTGCGAAAAAAATTTGAAAGCTCTTCCTCGCGGCACATTATCGTCCTCCGATTAATTTTGAAAGGCATCGCGGAGTTGCGCGATAGCGACAGGAAAAATTATATTCCCGAGCGCGATCGTTTACAACAAAAAAAAAAAAAAAAAAAAAAAAAAAAGAAAAAACAAGAATATGTAATCATCATAATGCAGCTGAACAACAAAGAGTTATAAAGTTCCGAGTTACGGAGAGATCGTAGATAAACGCGGTAATTTATATCACAAAGATCGATAGTTAACAATCAATTCGATATATCTTTAGAACGTTCTATCCTTGCAGCGGAGAAAGGATACCAAAGTTACCATAGCGACCAGTCACGATGTAACAACGCGCTATTAAAATGTATATATATATGTATATTCACTTCGTTACTTACTTTTTTTTTAGTACGCAATTAAGACGGGATTATTTACCAGTGAGTCAGTAGCTTTTAGTGTGAACGAGGAAAGTTCTCTCGCGCAATAACGCGTCCGGGATTCAATCTCGCGCTTCCATTCGGGATCTCTTTCGAGATTAGCAACACAGACTTTGACATCATTCCGTACCCTCGCTCGCGTTCGGGATTGCGCAGTCGGGGCGTAACGTGATTTACTAGCCAGAAGAGATTTCTGTCGAATATATATATATATATATAGATATGTACCATGCTCGCAAGATCAGCGTGTCTGTTCGCGGACGTGCTAAAACCGCGTTTGTCAATTCCACGCAGAAGTGTTATGACATGTCGATTTCGCGCCCGAGCGAATTGTTTCTCTTCGCCGTGTCGATGTGCGCCGCGACGACACGTCTGACTTCACGTTCCTCTTCGCTGCGCACGATTCTCATCGTATCTACTTCTAAAAATTTTACAACACTCGTGCAAACTTCTCGCCATTTGTCTCGAGCAAAATAGTTTAACAGTTTAATTTCCGAAATAAACTCTACCATAAAAGAAATTTATATATTATTAACAATGAAAAGCTTCAATACCGAGACAGTATTGTCGCTTGGAGAGCTTTGGTATAATCGCACAAGACTTCCTACATTCATCTGCAATAACTTTCCTCCGCTGATTATTCAGCGACATAAAACCGTCTTGGTATTTGACTCGATGCAAATTAAGAGCGACATAAAGAGACAGATGCCGCATACATATATATCTCGAACGATTCGTAAGTGAGCGAACGCGCGACACACGCGAGGCTTCCGTTTATAGCGGCGATATTGAAAAGGAGGGATCACTTCGACGAACCATCGAAGCGATCGTCGTCGTCGTTAAGAAATATGTATCCGCCGCGTCGTTCGGGACACTGACAGGCGTATAAAATATGGCAATAAATAAATGTCCGACCGAATAAGGGGAGCGCTCCGATAAGCGAAAGCGCGTCGGCGAAAATCCGAAGGGTATGTACGGAATAAAACGAGGCAAAAAAAACGAGGAGGAGGTCGAATATATATCGCGCGCACAGCCGTTTGCGCTGCTTGTACACTTCGAAGTCGATTGTTCATTGAATTCGTCACAAGTTTTCTCGGCGCGTTTTCTCGAACGTTAATTTATCATCTTAGCACAAGCGCAATATACGAGGAATACGCACGCGTCCGGGACAAATAAAAACAAACAAGTTAAATGCAATTCCGGAATTTTGCCGCGTCACGTTCGAAGAGACGCGATAAATCGAGAGAACGCTCGCCATCGCTCACCGCGTCGAGACGCGAATGTTCTCATTAAAATTACTCCTCTTTCGAATAAGTATATCCTTATCGCTCGGTCGCTCGCAGGCCACAACTCGTCGCTTTATCAGACGCATAAAAGATCTTTAAGACTTCGGAGATCCGCGCGCGAGTCGGAATTTTTGAGCGAACGAACGATAATTGCATCGGTTCGCCGGGATAATTAGGAACAATAAAGATAACTAATACGGAAAGCGGTAATAGGCGGGTTGCTGTCGGTGAGGCAGGTAGACAGTGACGACAACCAACAACGACGACGACGACGACGAACGGAGGCAAAAGGAATCGCACGAAACTGGTAAGCTCGGTGCGGTTGTACGTCTATTGCGGGAAATCTATACGCAAAGACATCCCCTCTGTCGTCGGTGGGACAATCGTTACTTCAGTCACGCAATACGAGCCGGGAATTTCCGCGAGCGTGACGCGAACTTACCAGCCGTGTTCTTCGGAAAACGGGAGGAGACACTTTCGACGAACAATACCCTATTCAGCCGAGGGCTGCATTGAGATGATAATGGGCGCCATAATAGAGGCGTATAAGGGGGTGGTGTCATAATCTCTCGCAGGGAGAAGGAGAATCATCGAAGAAAAAAGAGTGTGGGCATCGATCAAAACATTATACATGTAATCTCTTTCATATTGATTAATATAGCAAAAAATATACACAGTAGTGTTTAGTGTTTAACACATTTAAAATATGTAAAGAAAACTTAATGTAAAATAAGTAATTATTCGAAATTAAAATTAAACAGAATACAGTCTCTTCTCGCATTAGTTTATAGAGAAGTTAGAAAAAAAAACCTATAGACCGACGAGGAGCTATGCAATTCTGTAATAGAAGTGTGGGAAGGATTCTCACTCGTGAGACGGCAATGAGTTGGCACACGTTTACCCTACTAAACGTAATGTAGGCTGTAGTACCGGGCGGCATCAAGCTAATTACGTACGGCGCGAAACGTACGGTAACTTTTAATTCCGGCATTACGTGTATATGTGACCGACACCCAATTAGGAGAGTACCCACGAGGCTCACGAGGAAGCGCATATAATCGCCGTTAAAGTTGCAGCAGCAACACGGCAGTCGCAACACCTAGGATAACATTAGGTAAGAACGTCGTACTCTTGATAGTTTCCGCTGTGAGAAAATCTGGACCTTCTGATTTTTCCCAAGAATTTAGTTTTCTCAATCTCTTTGCGTTCTCTTCGTCTTTCCCGGTCCCTCCCCTTCTCCGTCTCTTTCTTTCTCTCTTATTCAAATCTCGTTCGACTGTTAAGATAATTATCCCGGACGTGAACGAGCGAGGAAGAAATAAAAGAGCGTTAACGTAATAAGCTGTAAAGTGCAATTAGCATATTGCGACGACGAGACCGACGGTCATCAACTGCGATAATTAATAGTCATCGTCGCGCGCAAACATCCTCCGCGCGCGCGATCGATAAAACGCCGCGTTTTCTCTTCGCGCCGAAAGAAGACCTGGCGTCGTTTTTATCAGATCCGCGAATATCGCGATTACCTCGCTGAATTAGAAACCGTTAGTATCCATGAAATACATTCTCTTAATTAGCGACCGCCCCATTGCGATGTGGACACCTCTCGCGGTCGTAATTACATACGTCGCGCGCATATAGGTACGTTCTCATCATTCGCTTAGGTCACAACTCGGATTGTGACATAATGCATGTAGTTACGTACGAGCAAAGGGGTGATTGTATTCGACGACTAGCTGCGGTACTTCCGTAATGTGTCACCGACATCTGTCGATATGTCGAACGTTACTTACGATAACGATCGCGCAACGTGTTGCCATAATATTTTGCATAATCGAAAGATATAGGTATGTACAAGTCAGTTTGTTGCACCGTAATCAAGTTGAAGAGCGAATTTCGGATATTTGATGCGCCATCCCTAGAGTGCTTTTAGCCTTCCTCCCTCTTCCTCGATGATTTTAATTTTTCGTTCATGCACATAATGGACGCGCGTCGTCGGCGAATTAACTCCACGAATCATCGGGCACCTCGCAACGCGCGCGCGCGCGCGTCCGCCTGGAACTCTATTTAGACGTCCATATAATAGCACGGGGCGATATAACGCGATTAAGCGGTAATCACGCGAGTCGCGTACGCGCCCGGCACATACTTTTACGATACCGCGAGAACGCGCCCCGTTGCTCCATCGCTTAATGGATTTTCAGCCGTGACGTCGCCGTACTTCGACCTCTCGTGTCGGCCAACGGCTTTCCACTCCATCGCGCATCCCTTTTTCTTTCCCCCAGCTCGCGTGGCCGGGTGCAACCCCCGGCCGGCCGGCCCGGGGTAGACGTCCTCGGCACAAAAAGGAAAATAATTGGCGCTCGCGAAATCGATACGCGGCCGTTCACGCACGTGCACCGTCGTCACGTGCGCATCACGTGTTCACGTCCCCAGCGTTATCACGACAGATTTGGCCGAGCGCGAATCGCGATGTAACGACGTAAAGTTACATTGCACTCTGAGAAATAAAAAAAAAAAAAAAAAAAAAAAAAAAAAAAAAAAAAAAAAAAACTTGCTAAAGTTTTAATTGCAATATCTTCACAGTCCGCTGAATTGCAATCTCCGTTAATAATCGACAATGAAAAGAGAGAATATCAAGCGAATCAATTTTTCATATAGCTATAGTCTATATTAGCCGAACGATGTGATTAAACATTACGCCGTAATTACGCACCACTCGCTCGGAAACACCAATTATATCCAGAATTGCAACAAGACACGCGACGTTTTCGGCTCACCGATTTTAATGACGGATCCTCGTCGCGGCCGCTGCCGGCTTGTCTTACGAAAACGTTAATCCGGAGTCGCAAAGGCTAATTTCCTGCGCGAAAGCGCGTCGGTGCAAAACAATTCGCGTCCATTACTACGAAAATGTTAATGGATTGACGATCAAAAATGCAACGGCGTTAATTCGCCGACGGCTTTTCGCGCTCGTTTCTCATATGTGAGCATTCCGGAGCCGCGCGCGCTTTCTCTCATGAATTGAATGAAATGAAATGAACAAAAAAAAAAGAGCACCGCCGTTAATACGACGTAGCCATTAAAGCCGGCGATCAGCAAGCCGTGATGGTTAGAAATCTCCCGTAAGCAGAGCGTATACGCCACCCGTTATAATACGAGCGCGAAAAAATCCACGATGATGTTTCGCGAGCACGATCGCGGAAACCCCCGGGTGATTCTACCGCTCGAGACCGGATCGCGAGTAAAGGGATTGACGAGAAAGCTGAACGATAGCTATTTCTGCGCAAGTGAAAACGTTCCTAATTAGACAATTACGATGATGAAAACACATACAGTTTTATTGAAAGAGACATTTACGCAAAAAAACGCGCACGTGTATTTCGTTAGAATTAATATAAAATTATAAATGATTACATAATTCGAACAAAATACACGTGCGCGCGAAATAAAAATACAGTTATGTACCTGTATCACGTTTTCAAAATTTAGATAAATCAAGCAAAAAAATCCCACTGTAAATCTCGCCTTATAAAAATGTAAAGAGAACGAGTTCTTTTGGCTCGCTTAGTGGATTTAATCCCAGCGCGATTTACGCGTCCGTACTGCGGAGAGAGATCTCGAAATATGCACAGAGATGCAAATGTTTCTCTTTCGGTTTGCACGGTAACATAATGAGACTGTCTCGGACAAGCGTGTAACGTAAGAAGAACGACGGAACGTCTTGCGAAAGCGCAACGAGTTAGAATCCGGTGGCAAACCGTCGTCGTCGTCGTCTTTTGACACGCCACGCGCGCACGCATTGTTCCGCGCACCCACGCGAGCGTGGAAATTGCGCGACACGTAAACGCATTTTTCCCGCCGGTAGCAAAATGCAAAACCGGATGCTTCTATTTTTGCAAAACGAGGAAAGCGGACTGCGATGGTTATATAGCGGTCTATATAATAATAGTCAAAGTCCGAGCGGTATAAATTATTGACTTGTTTTTGTCTCAGACTATTTATTACGTAAATTCCAGGGAAACTTGTTACATAGTCGAGCTCGCAAAATGTCGATTTTACTGTTAATAAATAACTTTGTTAAAAGTTAAATAATTCATAACTCTCAGCTCTGCATCGTAGAGCGAGGAAGCTATTTTTGTTTTTTACGTTGGTGTGCATATCTGCTAAATATGTGAATACGCAATAAAGAAAATATACAATAAAGGAAATGAGTCCTTATACGAACGTCGAGTACTGTAACAAATCGCGACGCTGTAGAAAACTCGCGTAGAAAACGCAGAAATGTTTACCCGCGGCGATAAAGAGATGTCGATACGGAATCTCCCTTTCGCTCCGATACACGTACAAATGATGCATCGCGATAATTCCCCGCTTGGTGTGCGCACCAAAGGAGCGTGCACGCAACCGTAGCCGAATATGATACCTGACGGGGCTAATTATGCGTGCAACCTCGAGCGAATGATACGGACTGAGAAATGAAATGTGAAAGAAGCGAGAGCAGCAGATGGGAGCGAGAAAAGAAGAGAACGCGCGAGGATAGAACGAAGACGTGAACGAAATAAAAATAGCAAACGAGAAGACCACGAGAAGGAGAGAAGAGACACGTGCCGCGAGCAAGGAAAGCGTGAACTTTTAAATAATTAACGGCTGTACACACACCGGACTCATTAATTGTCGGCGCATCGCCGGTCATTAAAGCGGCGTGCATGCGCGCGTCGATCTTTTGTTACTGATTGGCGTGTTAATTATATCGCTGCCGATTTAAATTTGCACGTTGCACAGCTCGCACGAGACTCGTGACTCGCCACATAAAATCTGAATGAAAACCGCGCCCATCAGTTTTCGGAAACGATAATAAGCGTAGAGAAGAATTGCACGACGTTATATACACATTGGGCGTGTCATAAAGTGATATTGAATTTTGTAATGTAGTTTGACAAAAACAATTTTGTCAAGAAAATAATTTATTTTTTTAACTAAACGCCTTGATTGAAAAATAGAGATTTCTATTGTAAGATGAAACAATTAAAGCATATCGCGCAACACGTTACGTGGCATCGAATCGAGGCATCAAATCGATGGACCAAAAAACTGTGAGAAAATATTTTCGAGAAAGATTCCAGCAAAGTCGTACCTCCGAGGTGTTGGGTTACGCTATGGCGTGCTCGCACGCTAAAGTGCGACGAGCGACGAGCGCACACGCAAAGAAAGACACATCTGAATGAACGCAAGTGATTCGCACGAAACGGCACAAAACATCCGCATAATCGGCCGCTGTTCCCGTATATACGCAAGCACTTCGCGTGGGCGACTTGTCAAACTAATATATGTAAAGATGCTGGAGAAATTCGCGAAGAAGAACCGTACGTTGTAACATCGCGTACGACGACGCAGGTGTGCGTGCATGACCGACGTGGGTAGTTTGGAAATGTGTGTACCGAGAGACTCCACGTGCCTTTGAAAAATAAAAAATACGATAAATCGATTTTAGAAATTCATAAACGTCGTTCACTTCCCACCAGCTTCCGCAAAGAGAT
This sequence comes from Pseudomyrmex concolor, assembly GCA_014839585.1. Lineage (NCBI taxonomy): Eukaryota > Metazoa > Arthropoda > Insecta > Hymenoptera > Formicidae > Pseudomyrmex > Pseudomyrmex concolor. The sequence goes on along the minus strand of QVOB01027868.1, from coordinate 2,967 downwards.
CGTTCATCTCGATATTTATCGCACAATTTTGTGAACAATGTATAGAATCGAAACGGTATTTTGACAAGAACGTGAATTACGGCGAATTGTGAGACTTCGGCGAATGTACGTATTTAAAACATAATTGCGACAAAAAACAAAAAACAAAAAAAAATAAATAAAAACTTCCATGTAACGCGAAAAGAAAGAATAAAAATAATGTGCGCGTGCAACGTATTTTACATAAATGATCCTGTGAGCTTGAGTTGTAACACGCTGTTTTAATTCCGCATTCAAAATCGCGACATTTCCGGCCCACGCTCTTTCGCGGCCGGTTGTCTCATGCTTAAATTCGGCACCAGGTAATAACGACCACGTAAGTAACGCGAACGAATCCGTAGGTCGATTTACGTTTTATGGCCGCGATGTTTTAATATTATACTTCGTTAGACGACCTCACATCACGAACGAGCGAACAGGGTACTATAATGAGCCACAACTATCTGCCATTGTTCGCCACGTACGTTCTGCGCGAGAGATCGCCCACGCTCCCTTAAACGACGACATCGGCGACGACTACAAGCTACAACGATGATACCGGCAGCGACAGCCAACGAGCAGCCTATTAAACAAAGCGGGGTTGAAGGTTTCAATGACCTCGCGACGCGAATTACTCACTTGCTCGTCGAGCGCGCGCGGATTTTGATCGATCAATTTCAATCTGCCCTCTCGGGGAACGTCAGACGCTCGTTTACGGCGTATTTATATACACCCGGAATTTTTCCCCTTCCTTTCTCTTCCCTCTCATTGTCGCGACTGTTTTGTTTCAGCTCGGGCACAGGAAAAGAGTTTTTTTCTTCATTCTTAACGCGCACAACGCGGTCTCAAGTATCGCTTCACGTCTCGTTACCTTTGAGACCGGTGCAATAGATCCCCTCCTGTATTGATCATTGTTTCGCGCGCAATTGCAATGGTTCCCCCTGCGGGAAAGAGAAGTGGCGCAAGGACGTCGATGAATGAAAGCGAGTAGGACGCGCGCGCTCAAATAGAATCGTTTCGAAGCCGAAACGCGAAGCGGGGTCTAACGACGTTTTACGAGCGCTTTTAACGGCGCGATTGATACTTTAATGGTTCTGAATTCCCGACGCATAAATTTCAAGCGCGTAGAAAATGTACGCATAGAAAAAAAACCGATATCTCACTCCACGTATATGTACACCAAGAAGAAACAACTTATTCTCGGAAATGATTTTAATTACAAAACTAACGACGATAGACTTGACGTTATTACCGTTAAAAAGTGACTAATCTGATCTCGCCACGAAATTTCGACATTAAAGCGATCAAAAGTTCTTCGAGCTAACAATGCGTTGCGCGCTGTACTTTCTAATTACTAAATTAATTCGACGAAGAGACTACGGTCGAGCGATTTCTCTCGGCAATCGCGACGTAGAAAAAGAAGTACTCTTGCGAATTAGCGAAATTGGAAATTAGACACAAAACTGAAAGACATTGAATTTCCCCGGGGGCACGTAACGTGTTCGTGCAAACCGTTAGCGGAAAGCAAATTGTTCGCGCATTTTTTGATGTGTAATTACTGGCAGATTGCGCACAAAGAAACTTGCGATGATCATGCTAGCGTATTCTACTATCTACCCGTATCATCTGTCAGTTTATTGTACGGACTGTAAATTCGAGATCGATATCTACTTGACCCGGCGATCCGAAAGTAGCGGTTCGTTTAGTCGGATTTAAAGGAAATCACGTCGGTCGCGATATTTACATAATATATGTATATATATACATACACAATAATGTACACGCATACATGTATGACCGCGTTCATTAAATTCTAATTCATAACACGATGCAAACAGAGAATGCAATGCGGCGGCGTTCCCGGCAGTCGCGATCACCGCGCGGGGAGACATCGATCTCCCGCTATTTATATCCTTACCTTTATTGTCAGGTTAATTATGCAGAACGTTTCCGTGGTCGCTCAATCGATTTCGAATGCACGTTATGACATATCGAGAACCGTTTTACAATTAAAATAACAAGCACAGAGAAAATTTATTGTTTTAAAAGAGACGTATATACATTTGTGATACGCTACCACGAGGATGTGCACAGGATTCATTAAAGCGGATTTCGCGCAACGGAGAATCCAAGCCACGCTACTGCGTGACCGGCAAGATAATTTCAGGAGTTATCGAACTGTCGATGAACCTGCGTGTGTAGCGGTAAAGCAATATTTTTCGTGCTGATAGAACACGAAGGAATTAACTTACGTAAGAGATTGAGTTTTATAAATCACATTTTATTATAATATCGCTCGCAACCTAATAAATGCGCAACATCATCTTAAACACGTTTATTAATCGCGCGCCGAGAGACGGGACTACTTCTCTTCCGGTTCTCTTTGCGACCTTCGTCGGCGGGGTCATCGATAATCGATACAAACCACTAACTAGAGACGTGTTCGACAAACACACGAGGCGTACACGTTGAAAAGTCCCGTCTTCGTAGCGGAAACACGCGCCGCAACGTGACAGATTGATCGAACGCAATTTAGGGAAGCACGTACTTATACTTTATAAGAACCGCGATTAAAATCACACGGCAGTCGATATTTCCGACGTATAATCGATACCTATATAAGTGACAACATAATTTATGTATGTCAAACTTTCGTCAATAAAGTTCTTGCTGCCGAAAAATTCAATCTGATCCATAGACAGAGATTATGTTCGAGTTTTAAATTGCATCTAAAAAAAACCAATCAACTGTAAAAAAAAATTCGTTCTAAAATATTTAAAAGATAAAATACAATTCAAATTTCAAATACACGTGTGAGATATGTATCGTATTTTGGTAAAACCCGGTTTTTGATTTTCTTTCTGTCAAAAAAAAAAGTTATCGGCTTACGCAAATAACAAAGATAATGTAATTTGTAGTATTACTTAATGTATGTAAACGAATGTATTT
>QVOB01027853.1:0-22838 GCA_014839585.1 Pseudomyrmex concolor | reverse complement strand
TATATAATATTAATTTTTCAATAAAATTGTTTTTGTGTCTTAATTCGCGAGACTTTAAATTGTGTTCGTTTTTTTCTTTTGTTTTCATCTAAATATGTCAGAAATATTTCACTTTTTGATAATAACAAAACATTCTCTTTTATCATCTATACATGTTGGAAATTGATTCTCTTCTCACACACATGTTGTTATGACTGGCTGTCTATCTTTGGATAAATTACGCAGAGAGCTTCTTGGAGGAGAACTAGGTTTGCGGCCTTAGCCTTCTCAGATACTGCGCGCAAATAGTAAACAATTAGCCTGTTAACCTGAACTTCCGTATATATAGTCTAGGATGAGAAATGCTCGAGGAAATGCGCTTGTGTGAGATTTAGACCAGGGCAAATCTCCGGACGAGCTGTAACTCCGCATACCAATACGATCGACACGCGTCTACGTGATGATGAATGTTTATCAGATGCGCAAATTCGTGGGCGTGTAATATAAAATATATACTGTAGTCGAAGAAATTACATTATTCAGCGCGATTATTTCGAACGATTGCGAATTTTCGCAGTTTGTATTTGTTTATATCGCAAAATGATATTTACAGCGACCGAAATGCAATCACTTGAGTTATATTTCGATGTAAAGAGCAAGAGGGAAGCGGGGAATTCGTTTCGCAGATCGCTGATATTTCGAAAATACATTTGTCAGATTACACGTTGTTGACATATGTTTTATATATATACATATATATACACGTGTGTTACGGACGTAATGCGTCACCGTTTCAAATTGAACATCACCCGCAGCACGATAATGTGATGTATTCGAGAAATATGTTATTACATACGCATGTGTATAATTTATATATTAGATATATATACATATCTGTAATAATGATTGCCTGGGGGTTTATTGATCCTGTTTTGCGTCCTATGAGACTCATTGCCAGCGTTTCGTCTAATGCTGTCGTACAGTTCTCGGCTTGTTAACATCTATATCTATTCAATAAACGCACCAACGTGTCAAACATTGAAACAATATTACCCGTTTACGTTATTAACATCGCAACATGGAGCTACATGCGCGCACGTCTATTTTAACACGTAGGTATGTTCATCTTGACAGCGAACTACGAATGCAAAATCATATTATTGTACTAAGCGATTAGCGGCGTGCCACATGTAACACAAATACATCCTGTCTCATGATTATGCGCGTCCGTCGCGCACTGCGAGAGTTCTGATTTATGCCGCATGCAGATGCGAGCTAAAGTTGCGTCTCCTGGACGCAATTGACGTGATGACAAAAATAATTCACTACAAAGATAATGCACACCGATTAAAATGCACTCGCGACACGGTCGCAATCGATTTGCTATTCGTAGCGCTGAGAAATCGCGCGAGTTCGAGCGTGTTAATTCAAGCGGAATCTCAAAAATGTCCAACTATGCGAGCAGTCGAGTATCTCCGCTATAAAGTATCCTCGACATTTTCTCGACAGCACCGTGTCCTGTTCTTTTTTTTTTTTTTTTCCATCGTAGCGTACAACTTTACATTCTACCCTCTATATATTCTCCATACTATCATTACGTTATATTACCGCACGCGCGATTGTTCATTTCCTTCGTAATTTTCTGAGCGCTAAAAATTTCCATATATTCAATATTCAGTCTTGCATAAAATAACTAATATGCGGTGGCGCAGTCAAGGGCTCGCGATAAAAACGGTAAGAACAAGCAACAAGAACGAACAACTCCGCGTGCACTGAGCGGTAAGGATTTATATCATTCTTACGCATGATGTGTAACAAGCCGATGTAAAAAAGGCAAAACCGAGAGCGAATATTGCTCACGCGAATAAAAAGCTCCGTTACAAAGCCACACTTCTTTTTTTACGTAAACGCTAGTATTTTCGATCCAGTATTTTTCCGAGGCTTATGTCTCGCGAACTAATCGTTTACACATGTATAATCTTCCCTCTTTGAGTAAGAGTGACAGTTTGCTGGTTCGGAAACGCCAGAAATAAATGCCGAAATTTGTTGAGCACGGAAACAAACGCGGGCAGAGGCCGGTCATTCTGACGAACGGTTAAATTGAAAATTAGTCCCACCTAGCCGTTTTCCACAGGAGGATCCCTCCCTATCCACCCTTTCTCTCTCTCTCTCTCTCTCTCTCTCTTCTCTCTTCTCTCTCGCTCTCCGAACGTTTTCTGCCGTACAATTCAATTTTCCGAGAACACGCTAGAATCTGGGCCGTCTCCACAATAGCAACTTCAATTTTCATTATAATCAGTTTGGACTCAGTTAGGATTCCATTGAATAAGCCTGGCTCATGTGTTCACGAAAAACAAGCGATATATCTCGACATAAAAAAAATGATGAGAATATTTCGCGGTTGACAATACTTTATAGCGACATAACAAAAGAAAAAGTGCATGCGCATAAAAAAGCGACGAAACTTTTTTATCAACTTAATGTGTATTTGCAAGCAATTATTCTCTCTCTCTCTCTCTCGGAGACTTTTTTAAGTGGAATAACAAATTTCGAAAAAAGAATCTTCAAACAACTTTAAATTTTTGTAAATTTTTGTTATGCAACAAGATCTTTGTAATATTATATTCTACTTTTTGTTTTTGTTACACACCGCGCAAAGCCTTTCCTCTCTTCATTACATTTACATAGGTGATATATACAACCGTTCCCGGCCGAAATTTCTAAATAGTTTCAAATGTTTAGTCGCTGCACGTATATCACGGGTTAATTCTGAGCGGAGAAACAGGCTCCCAAATGTAAATTGCTTGAATGTTTCGTGAAGTTTGTATTGTGTGCACATTATCATGACTAAAGACAATTCCAGCGGTTCCCCGGAAATACTGCAAAAGAGCGATTATTACTTTTTGTTGATTTGCGAAATTTCTCTTGTTATTTTACATATCGCGAACGATAATAAATTCTTTTTATCACACGAGTGTCTTGTGAAATTTCTATCGACATGTTGACGTTGTGTACACATGTGCCGTGTATGTATATCGAGAATATTATTGTCGTACCCTAGTTTCCCGCTACGCTATCACACTGTCGATTTTTCGTATTTTAACATTTCTTGCGCGCAATTGCGGAAACCGTGCGCATTACCGCACCAATACATCTTCGTGACGTTCCTTAATTTTCATTTCGTGTCCCGAGCATTCGGAAGCTAGCTCTGAAATCGATATACTCCGTATACTCGGTCACGGTACATAAATAATCCTCGGAACATCGATATACCTAGCGCGTATATATATAGCGCTATATATATATATATATATATAAGAAAGAACAGCCAATGTACGACAACAAACTTTTATGATCTCCCAACCGCGTAAAAAATGAATGTGAGATTAATATTGATAGTAAAAGTGCATTTTATGGGGAAAAAGCAATCTTGTCAGCTTCGTCGACCTGTGCGCAATAACAAAAATTGCAATAACACAGCCGTATGACGTGCATGAGCGTACAAGCCACATGTTACGCATTAATATGTGCAAAGTAACCCGCTTAAAGTTATTCCTTTCATACGTATCGTCATTATTACGACATAGAACTCCACCAGAGAACTTTGGAAGATGTACAGAGAGAATCTGCCGCTGTCTACAACAGAGTCACACTTCAATCCCAACTTATACAAAATGAGCCGTTCTATAGCTTTTAGTCGCAAGCCTGACCTCGTCCCGACATCCATTGTGTAAATAGAATCTGCGAAAATCTCTCGTCTTCGTTTTCCGATACTTTTTCAGTTAGTCAACGACTTTCAAAAAGTGTACTTTTTAAGCGCTCCGTGTAATTCTCAGTGCACATCCAAAAATTTTATTTCGTTTTACAGAATATTCTGTTTCTTTTTTTTATCTCTTGCAATTTTGTCTCGTTTTTTTCTTGTGATTATTTATATACTAGAAATAGTTTTTAGAACACAGCGTATAATTATATGCTGTACGCGATAAAAATATTCAACGAATTTTCTCACATTGTAGAAGATACATGATGAATTTTTCTTGTTTTTTTCTCTCTGCACGCTGCGAGCTTCGCGAGAAAATAGAAACTTTTTCCGAAAAGAGTCTCGCGATGACTGCACTTTTTCTCGGATTATTATGTCACGTCCGAGCGCGCGATTCGCGGCATTATGTCCGTCTTTGTGCGCGCAACGGATTTGGAAATGTGCGTTTATCACACGAGTCGCTGCTCGGAGGAGAGGGACTCCAAAGGAGAGAGTTGAATGCGGGAATTAAGCGTGCGCTCCGCTATTTCTATGCGAGAAGAGACGAACGCGCGCGTTGCAGCATCACCATCGTCTAGTCGGTCTAGTATGAGTAATATTTGATGTACGAGACCAAGGCTATACGGTTGCCATATTTCTGCCGAGTTTTCAAACCGTTTTAGTTTTTCGTACCATTTGGAAGGCTTCCAGTGGCGAGGGTATCCTGCGCGCCCACCGCGCCGTTCCGTTTCTCTGTGCACCCCGGCTAAAATATACCTCGCCTCAATATGTGTGAAAACGTACGAGCAGGACGTATTTTACCTGCGCGGCCGGGTAAAGGCTCACATTTACAAACTCGCGCGAATACTTACACGCTTAAGACTGCATATATGTGTATACATAAATACGTGTACGTGTATTTGTTCACATACGTACTAACGAAACACATGCCAAAAATGTCCGACTTTACACAAAGTCTGTTTTTCAAACTAACTAAACACTTTAATCCGTGTCTCTCTCGCAGCATACTAGCCAATTTCTCTCTCTCTCTCTCTCTCTTTCTCTCTCTTTCTCTTCGAATCTTGCAACGAGTCGCGAACGCGAGTTCGAGTTTTAGATGCACTTACAACAGCAGCTTAATTTGTGAGTTTACGCGAACAGCAACCGCCGACTTTCTTTGACGAAGAAATGGAGAACTTTCGCAAGTTCCTTGACAAACGTTCCCGCAAATCTTGCTCTTCTTCCCCCGGATTAATGAGACGCTGTGGCACGCGAGAGTTTTGTGGTTTGATGCAAATTTGAATTTATTATTTATTATTTAATTTGTCTCGAAACTTACGTATCGTTTTATACGCGCGCGTTCACAATTTTTATCATTCTAACAACATTACAACGTCTGTCGTTGATTTTTTCTCTCACGGCTATACTGGCAATACTCTCTTCTCCGGTTTTTTCGTGTTCCGAGGCAGTTACCGGTGTTCGCTTCCGCAACAGGCATGCCTGAAGTAATCGTCCCGCGTGGCTCGTTTTTCTCTGCTTAAACCCATCGATCGTCGTGGCTCCACGGCGCTCGTGAATGGACGATGAGACGTGGCACAACACATTCGAGTCGCGGGTATCATTAAAATGGATCAAACACACCGTCTAATGCGCCTCTCGAGATCTCACGATCGATATAAAATCGTGTTATTACGGTACATTACGGTAAATGTCGCCCCGCGAGAAGATGAGATATAAGCTATTAGAGATATAAGCTGGGGATATTCCAGAGGTTAATTTTATATCATCCTAATGCAAAATTAATAACTACAGAAATACAAAAAAAACCACAAATGTTGTATTTCTTCTGAACGAGGAAAAAACGGAATAAAGTTGTTTTAATTTGTAATAGTGATATTTTTTTATTTTTCTCTATAAAGCAAAAGAGATGTGTCACGACGAAATCCAAAAGATTTAAAAGTTATCTCTCTTATAAATATGAAAGAGAATGGAGAATAAGCCTCGAATACCGTGACAGTTTCACGCGTTTGTGAATCAGCACACAACGCGCACGCTCGTGTCTTCCTAGTTCATTGGTTACAAAGCTGATAAAAAGACCGTTCGCCGCGAGCGAATTCGCGCGAATACACTTTGACGTAAAAGAATCTTATTCGGCTCGGCGAGCTCAGAAATTCAAAACGGCAGACGTGCAACCCCGAGGTCTCTCTCTCTCTCTCTCTCAAAAAAAAAAAAAAAAAAAAAAAAAAAAAAAAAAAAAAAAACAGGAGAAAACATTAAAGAGAGAAACTACCGCAGAGCGAATACTTTTGGTTGCTGTCTGAAGTATGTGCTTGCCGGATACAACCTGTCTACCTATCTCGTATGCTAGGCGTTCGTAATTTGCAGCGCAAACTCGCACAGAGCGGTGTAAAATATTTCGCGTCGAATGCGTGTTGGTCGGAAGACGAAGGGGAGGAAGAAACACGTTGCATACCAACGAACTCTCCATCAATATTGTTAACTTGATATTTCGCATACTTGCCGCGGCAACGTAAGATTGTGCTACGGAAAATATACGTGTATATCTTAATTTGGGTTTCCAAACTATATAGGATGGTGAAATATTCGAAGATATATATAGAAAACGATCATCTGTTTTGAGAATATAGAGTTTATATAAATTGCTCTCAGTATAATCGCATATATTTCTTTACCGAAACGAAAACTCAAACTAAAATTGATTTCAAACAAACTTTTTACTCTCAAATATTATATTTATAGTTCAAAGCGATCGGTATGTAATTATAAACTTTAAAAAAATTTCATTTTAATTAAACATACCTATAGAAAAGTCTTAATTTTAACACAAAATTAAAAAGACAGATAGCTTTGTATTTTCATGTGTACAGCTTACAAAAAAATCGTACATTTTTTTGCAAATTCTCTTCATGATGCGCCGTTGAAACAACGCACATCTCGTCTGTCGCGCGCTTTCAAAAAGTTTTTGCGAAATGAATTCGCGCGCGCGCGAAAATCCCGATTAGAATTTCATCGAGACCGCGGTTATGGTTTTCCCGTCACAATGCACGGGACGGGCGCCGACCTCGCGACGGCACAGTCGCCTCGAAATAGAAATTTCTCTCGGGTCGACTGGATTGCAAGCATTGGACTCAGGTGGATGCACGGTACATCGATTATCGAGGCGGGTTATACGCGCGTTACCTCGCTTCACTAGGGCCGCTTAAGGTCGCTTTCGTAGTGACGTGACCGTAGGGAAAATGGCCTCTATCTTTACCGTTATTACTCGCAGAAGAGAGAAACGCTTGCATATCCGCAGGATGCATCTCTCTCTTCTCGTCACACGCAGCACATCCTGTAAACCTTTGTAGCCTTTCTCGTCCCACCTCCCGAAACCTCCGCTTTCACCGGAGCGGGACGACGCGCAATCCCGTTTACTCTTCGCTCCTGAGAACACCAATTGTCTATTGGAATTTGATAATAGTTCGTCGCTTCCCATGTAAAATTCATGAGGCGATCCCTGACTTGTAACAATCGAATATCGCCGCGAGATACACGCGCGCCAAGTTAGGGTTATACCGGATTCCAGAACGAACATGACATTTTCGTTTACCCAGCGGCGTTGTTCGGAAATCAGGTTGAGCGATATAACCGTCGACATTATCGTCGCCTTTTGATTATTTTCTCTCGCGAGAACACAATTGCATTATAGTGCAGGGAGCTCTCGTCTCGTCGGATTCCGACCGAAATACATTGAAACGCGGCGGAATACATGCGCAACCAGCGCAACCGCGTTAAATTTCGATGCAAACGTAAGAATTAGTTCCACATGAGTGAACATATGCGTGTACGTATGTTTTAATTAATGCCATGCAATTTCGGTTAACAACAAAGTAGCAAACTGTGTATTTCCGAAAATGAATATATCGATTACGGCCATAAACTTTTGGAGTGTAAAATCCGCGTTACATAGCACCGGGTAATAACTTCGCGCGCCTGCCTGAAACCTCGTGCTGCGGTTAACTTTTTAATTCATGAGGGAAAGTATCTCGTTCTGCTTTCGATCGAAGAGAAAGACCTTCGTTGCCGATATTTCGAAAACGCAAAGAAAAACCCTCTCGATTGCAGTGCCATCGGGCAGCTTGAATTACTTCCCGAGAACCTGTTCGTGCTCCACACAAAAGAAGGATCGGCGATCGCGTGGCAAATACAATTTATATACAACAAAAAGTATCCGCGCGCTTAGCCGAAGAGAAAGGGGAAAGATAGGAATGAGAAAGAGAAGAAGAAGAAAAAGAAGAGAGAAAAAGACGATCGGAAAAATACGGCAAAATTGCGCTCCGGTAAACACACCAGCTCGGATAAGTTGAAAATAGCGGGAATACCAATGTGCAAAGCAGCTAAGATCTCGCACTCACGGTCTCATCGCTCTTTCGCAAGTTGCAAAAGGGCCGTAGTGAAAGCATTCGGGACACGTAGAGAGCCAAGGCAATACTTTGCCTCCGACAAAACGAAGGAATTTGACCACTTTGCGAGACACTTCATGCCAATGCGGCGGCTTCTTGTTCCCGCGCTTGAGATCGTCCCGTTGCGCGGGACATGATCATTTGATACCAGCTGAGACGCCTAAATAAACTGGTAATGCAACTTACGTTATCGATCCGTTAAATCTACTGTGAATTCAACGAGCGCGATACAACATATATTATTTCATAGACGACATTAAGTTGCCTGTTTTGCTTGTAGATAAATTACACAACTTTGCTTGATTATAAAAAAAATTTCTTTCATGCCAGACGAAAATTTTACCGTGTTTGTTTTCTTCAACAATCAATTTGGATAAAGACACACAGTATTTAACGCATCGTAACGATGTCACGTATGATAGCAGATTACGCGCTCCATCGGATTTGTCATACGGAGGCGTCAGCCGGCGCTGAATTTGGTTACACGACGTCAAGCTGATTAGCGCATAATGCAATCAACGCCCTCATTGAAGCGTCATAATTCCCGATATAGGAAGGCGCCGAAATCGAGCCAATATTACGTGCATCCAACCCCATGAGCCAGCCGATAACGCTTCATAATGCTAGTAATTATCGCCCGGGCTAGGCGCCATCGATCATGTACAGCCTTACGCGATGAAAGCCAGACGTGCCGCCTGTAAACTGTCCCATATGAAAGTCACGGCAATACGAATGAGTCGACTCGACTGGTGTTTACATTCGCGCATTAATCATAAGTTTCGGAATACAAGTGGCAAAGCGTTAAACCGACGAACGACTTCCAGCTGTTAATTTACAACTCTCTAATTTTCTGTTTATTTACAATTCTCTCAATTTTCGGAGAAATCATATCTCGCTTAGAACCCCAAGTTCCCCCAAGTATGATAAAAACGTTCGAAAAAGCGCTTATCGCGTAATCGAGACGCTCTCACTTCAAGAAAGTCGGAAAGATCGGTAACAAATGGCTCTTCGAATTAGTCGTTATTTTTTACTCTCGAGTTTGCAACATGTGCTCCGCCCACGACGCCGAACTGGAATATAATAGCCAGACCATACATCCCCCCAACCCTCTTCTCCGCAATGTTCCGCGCGCGCGCACGAATAGGTTCGAAAATCGTCCTTGTACACAGACGTAAATCATAGAAATGGTCGCGCACTTGCCTCCGCCCGCGCTCGATTTTTCATGTAAGTCAAATCGTCGGTTACAGCCGACGCGCATTGTCGTCGATCGCATGAAACAAATATTTTTCCAACGGTTTCAAGAAAGAGAGAATTCTTTCTCGAAAACGCGCGGCGTTTGACGTTACGTTCGAGCACGCGCGACGACGATCTCTTTTTACGAAACGATTGCAAATACCGGCGGATTTGCGGAATCGTTCGGTCAAATTGAATTGCAAAGAACCGGTCTTCGCCCGTTGCGCGGCTGACTTTTCCGCACGCGTTCGAGCATATATTTCTCGCGATCGCCCTACGGACGAGCGAGTTGCTCGTCACCAATCGTGTGTTCGACAACACACAAAATCGGTCGAAGAACTCTTGCTCCTTTCGCCTTTCTTTCTTTCACATCTTTCTTTATCTTCTCGTCGTTTCTCCATTACAGAATCGACGCCATTTGGAATTCAATCAGTCACAATGTCTTTTCTATGAATAATATTGGCTCTCTCACTCTCTTCCTCTCTCTTTCTTTCTCTATCGAAGCCGCGCAGATTGCACGATCGCGACTCGAATAATCGAGCGGAGGACGTTGCGGTATTGAAAACTGTTAATACTGCTGCTAGGCCGCCGATATGGAATTGATTTATAAAGCCGATCGTATCCGACATGAGACCGATTTAATCCTTAACGGTATTTTTATAATATACGTTCGCGTATACGATGTCACTAAGAATTAAATCGCAAATGTATATCTTCTTCCTCTGCCCCGGGGCGATTAACCATTTTTATTAAAAATACAAATTAATAAAATATAGATTTCTCCGTGCGCCGGGTAGATTAAAAATAAAAAGAGAAAAAATTTCAAGCACACATATAGCGTAAACTATAAGAAGAAAAGTAAAAATATTTTGAACTTATTCAATGCAAAATGCATACGTTTGGGAAAAACTTATTCTGTTAATTTCATTTTCTTTCGCATTTTCTATTAATTTCTAATAATTAGTATTTTGTACTTTGCTCTTTTAATCGCGCTATGTGCAATATTAATTACTGGGATGCGAAACAACAAGGGAATGAATTAATGAATTAATTATACGTATAAATGAAATTTCAAATGCGTTAATACAGTGCTTTAGAAATGTTACGACGATCACCGAGGCTGGGCTCTCCATAATAGCGAAACCATCAAAATTCACGAGAATTTAACTCGGTGAATTCAGATTCGTGCTGCTTCATTTCGCGAATACGGACAACGCGGCAATGACAGCTATTAATCAGCAACGGCGGAAGGTCAATTATCCAAACGTCAATGGTTATTAAGAATTTTAAATCAGTACGATCGTCCCGCGACTAATGTTGCATATAATTGCGCTCGGTAATTAATATCTGCAATTGTAGATTCTTGCGCGTTATATAACATGCGCAAAGAGAACTCACGTTTGCAATCGCGCATCGTTATATATATTTTAACATATTTGTATACTCTCACCATGCATATCCACACAAATCCGCGTATGTATATATATACACACACAAAAGTTTATATCGTATTACGAAAATAGACATCTCTCTTTTTACATTTCTTCTCGTTAAATTAATTAACAATATTTCCTTCGGTATCTTTTTTAATTATTTTTGCCGCTCAACGATCTATCGCGGTGTAATGGAGCGAAAATAGTCAAACAATGCATTTGTCATCATCGCGCGCACATTATTAACAAAGTAGCGGAGCATGTAGTCATTTGAATGACTGGTGCAACATCTGTGTAGCATTATGTTCACCGTGTTGCGGAGCGACGCGTACCGAAAGGATCGTCAGGATTGTTCACGGTATAATAGATTACGCAGCGTAGTTGCGCGTTGTTACTATACATCGCGTTACAACTCTCCCTTTCCAGGGGGCTCGCATACCTGTCCGAGCTTATATTCTCGTCGCGTTTACGACATAGATCGTCAATCTTCTTCGAGTAGACGATAACTAGCGCATCTAATATCGTCGTTCACGAAGCGAGGACAAACCGCTCTTATTCATTGAAACAGTAGACATCGTCGTCGAGCGTTGCTTTCTCGTAACTGCCCGACCGAGCGGCACAAGGACGTATTTCCAGACGCTGCACTGTTTCACCGTTGCTGCCGGTTCGCGATATCTGGCCGGTTACACACATGTGTGTGCACAGACGCGTGACAATTATGTGAGATTAATGGTATGCGTGGCTCTTCCCTCTCGCTCTGCCTCTGAATTCCTCTGTCTCCGTTATCTGTCAAGGACCGTGAAATCCCGACCGTACCTTTGTCCCTTGTGCGCCACACACACGATCGGTTTTGCGAATACGGCGAGTGCGCGACGAGAGGGTGCGGCCGTTTCTGATTCTCGCGCTAATTGAAGAGCACGTAGTGTTCTCCGCAAAACTGCTACACACGTACATACGTAGAGCGAACAACATTCGGGGAGGAATTCAATATCGACGGTAAACGATTTATATTCCATATCGCGCTCGAATATGCGAACTATGTATATTTTTATTTTTCTTTTTTTTTTGGAAATATATTTGCGCGCTGTGCAAATTGTTATTCCGACTCGGAGAAAGGTTGAAAAATTTTATAGCGAGATATATATAACGAGAAGAGAAGAAACAATTTTCCGCAACGTCTGGAGCGGTGAGAACGAAAGATAAAGTCCCGCTTGGGCGAATGACGTCGCTCAACCCGAGATTATTTTTCCGCCGACGCGGAAGAGAGATGCATCGCGCGCGTATCGTCGCCGGACCTTCGCCATATATAATTAGTCAGCGCTTGCGAAGCTCCCGCCGCGAAAATCTAATGCGAGCGTCGGTCATGTCGAAACAAAAACCGCCAATTTGGATGAAAACCGCTGAAAAGAGGTCGGCCAGCGTAGCATTAAAGCGGATGTATCCTCGGTATTCAGAAACACCGGAGTCACACCGTCGCGCATCCTTCCTCTTCCCGTGGCTCGTGACTAAAATAGGAAGAACCGCTTCGCTCTCTCTCTCTTTTTCCGGACGCACCTGCCACCCTCTCTCGGGAAAGAAAACCCTGGCAAAACCGTGGGTGGAAATAATGAAGCAAACGACAACGAGGAAGCGGAAGAACGCGCTGGGTTGGCAACGGGAGTTCCAGTTATTCACCACTTTCCGCGCGTTCACATTTATTATGGACCACCTCATCCTCCCTTTCTTTCCCCATCTTTCACTCTTTTTCTTGCACGATGCGATACGTAGGTGCGGACGCAAACGTGTGCTTTACGTGCTTATGCATACGTTTGGTGCTTACACGCGTGCCCTTCTCGTCGCGACGGACTCGCATGAACATTTGTACGAGTAAGCGCAATATCGTTACTTTATGAAATGAAAATTCCATCCTTGACACAGAATCTCTGTCATGTCGAACAATATCAGATAAACTAAGGGTATGCACATCCTACTTTTCCACATAGCATTTGGTGTTCTGAACGAATTTGTTAGCGGAATATATATATATATATATACGTATATTTTTCAACGCGACTTTGCAGGAAGAGATTTTCCTAGATTTCGAAGAGGAAAATAAGTTTGCAAGCACGTCGAGTATAGGAGTTTTTTAAAATAAGCCCCGTACGTATGTAAAATACAGGAAGAGAAACATTTCACGTTAGAAATTAGAGCAACATTCTGCTAGAAGTCTGCAAAAAAAAAGAAAATTCTACAACCGTGAAAGTCAGTTAAAATATATGAAAAAAAATGATTGATGCAAAAATAATAAAAGTATTTTTATCATTTTAACAATGAGAAAAATAAAATACACGTCAACAATATTTGATGTTGCCCACAGAGAAGATATCGAATTCAAACTACGTAATTTGAAATAAAACTTTTTTGCCCTCATTTGTTATCACCTGTAAAAAAAAAAAAAAAAAAAAAAAAAAAAACTAGAAAAAGAAAAGACGCGTCCAACAAAGATCTCAAATTCGAAGAAATTTCATCGAGACTTAACATTGTTGCGTATTTGACGGACAGGCGGTGATTAAAGTGAAGTGCATAATGAATACCGGGAGCAACTTAAAAGTTTCTCGTTCGAGATGTAATATGCATGTATAATGTGACGGCTAAGTGTCACATGCCGCTGTGACTTGAAAGTGGTGAAATTTGCACCAGCTGTAGACGCGACTTTAAATTTACATTTGAGAAATCCCCGTCGCGAGAGAAACGGAAGCCAAACGACGGTGCACGTCGGCTAACTTTTCCGCCGCACTGACAGCCCGACGTTCGAATCCCTGAAAATCCTGTGTAAACCCCTCCGGCTGCGGCACACTCCCCTCCGTCTTCGAAGAACTCTAATACTCGAAAAGCGGGCTACTAGTGTACCGTCAACATTTCTATCATCATAGAGTGTGTCATACATACGCGCACGTTATATTCGAGAGAGAAGCTTCTCCTTTTTAACTAAAATTTACTTATATGTACGTATGTTCCTATACATATATATATATATATATATATATATATATATATATTTGATGCTACACACACGGAAACATTGTGTATGTTGTTACGCTTTCATGAAACTCGACTTTCTGTGTTGCTGCTTAACTTCATTTCCACAACTTTTAAGAAACATGAGAAGTTCGAAATTCCTCGATAAATCAATACGTTGAATTGTACGAATGAAAAGCGAAAGGTCCAGCGCGGAGGATATAAGTTTTCCCCATCGCCCGACACATAAATCTTTCTCGTATCGTAAATTCCGCATCTTAATATCTACGTCGTAAGCTGCATCTGAGATGCGACAGACGGGAAGCTACACTTTCACGTGTATAACAAAAAAAAAAAAAAAATATTAATAAAATTGTGAAATACGGAACGTTTTGCGTGACGAACAGAATCGAGAGATGATTTGTATACTCAGTTTTAAACATCGGACGGATGGGGAATCGCGTTTGCGCTGAGTATTTCTAACATTGTTAGAGAGATGAATCGCGGGGGGCGAAGGAGACGAGAGACCGGGGACTCCGAAATTATGATAAATCGCGGAATCCAGCGTGTCGCCAGCGGAATGAATGACCAAATTTTCAACGCACGGCATCAAGCGCGAAATCTCGGTTTCCTCTCTGTCGCTTGGTACGCCGTTCTGGCGTGCTTTGCTTTCAAATGCGCAAAGCAATTGCGCGTCGTAAGCTCGAGTCGCGTGGTCGAGAGCCTTGAGAGTTAGTCGCCGTCACGGCAACGTAACGCGAGTCGCTCGCGGTGTTACATTACCGGGTGTAAGTGACTTCCTCTCACCTGACTAACGTCGTCGCACACGCCGCCCCGACACCGAATATCTTGACGCGAAATACGTGAAATCGATCCGATCTGTGTGGAGATCTCATTTTGCGATACATATGTACATACCATAATTTAAAAAAAAATTTGCTTATATGTTTCAAAGGATTTGAGTTTTTAATGATAGTAGAGTTCTGTGAAAGTTTTCGATCAAGTGACAAGGGAGACAACTGTACCATTGAAAGAGGAGGTTCTGAAAAAGACGGTATCCGCCGGAATCGTGTCAATACATAACCGGAGAAGAAGTAAGTAGTCGCTTGAGCTTGCGCGCGCGATCAAGAAGATTTTCTCCTTTTTAAAATTGCGCGGCTTCTATTTGTCAGGTTCGTGTTTCTATCAACTTTCATCGCGGCCTTGACAAGAACGAACGGTACGCCGCGCGGTTTGTAGCGGCCGCGTGCATATATCGATCATTCACCTGTCACCCGTAGAATTCAATTAATATTCACAAGCATGTCACAGATGCCGCTCGACAAGCGAGAAAACTATATATCTATTACAAATTGAAATGAAAAATAGCGGCGAGAAATGCGCGCGGTTCCCGCTTATTCGTTCGGCGAAAGTTCAATTTGTCGTCACAAAAGAAGCGGCTAACGAGAAACGGATCCCCAGATAGAATCACGTAACTGAAACGCATTTCCGTTACGAGATATAAAAAGAAAACTATCCCCGGAAGAAGCCCGCATCTTTTTCTTCTTGCGCACCTTCGTCGTTTCTACCTGTCTTAAAACTTCTTTTTCTCCTTTTTTCGTCGTTCCTTACACTTCGACGCGAAACTGGCCGGCTTTTGTTTTAAAAGCGCACCTCAATTTGCCACAAGCTAACCCGTCCTGAAATTTTTTTATTACTGCGAACTACTCGAGAGCGCTTTGCGGTAAGTTCGGCGAGAGAGAGAGAGAGAGAGAGAGAGAGAAACATGTAGGAGAAACAAGCGCTTTCGAAATTCGCCTCAACTCTCGAAATTCACCTCAACCCCCGAAACTCACCGGAAACTGTTGTTACGGAGACGTCTTTTGACACACAATGGCACAGTGCTCTCTGTAACAACAGTCCGTAACACATTTTGTGTGCGCCTGACCAAGTCCTTATAACACCGCACCGAATCCGTTTTCGTATAACGATCCCTGGGGGATGAATCGGGCGCGATGAACGGAAACGAAAGGAGGTGGGATCGCTGTAAGTCCATTGACTACCAGGCGGAATATTCCGTTCCGACTTCAATTTGCGAAAGTTTGGCTTAGTCGACTCGGACAACTCGCGATTTCAAAGGCGGCATTTGTGTTAACATAGCTCTTTCTCTCTCTCTCTCTCTCTCTCTCTCTCTCTCGTGAGGGTGGTGCGCGGCGTTTTGCGCGCGAGCCGGATATATAAATTGCTTTTCATTTTCCGCGACAATATAGACTGTAGACATTTAATTTTGAAAACAAATAGCCGAAAAACTTTTCGTCGCGGTTACGACTCGCGTGAAATTAAGCTCTCTTTGTCCGCCCGCGTTCTCTACTGGTCAATTAAGCGAATGGATGACGCGACCCGTGGTGTTGGTTGCCGCGAGACTTTCGTTAATATCTTTGCGCATCAAATTATAACTGCACGCAATAGTGTTTAGTAGCGAAAACAACTACGATTGAACAACAACATTTGTTTCTAACCGTGTGCAATTATTATTATTTGCAAATTAGAGCAAAATGAAGCGAAATGAATCCTACGTATTACTCTTATATGTTCGTTTCGCGAGTTATTTGCTTTAAATTTCACCGAATTACCGATACATGTGCAAAAACAATTTAAAAATGCAAATATTATGTAAGCATATTCCGTATGTTTGATCGTATGCGATAGTATCGCGCCTATGTGTATTAATTAACGTAATATAATTTTACGGGAAAATTAAGAACGTTATTATTCTACTCTCTCTAAGAAAGCAACAAAAAAATTCATTATCCCGAGAATGGTGATGAAATTCGATCTACGGCAGCTATGGAAATCGCTTTAATTTTCATCCCCGGTCTCGGTACCACGGAGTGCGCGCCGCGACTGTGTCCACCAGTTTAAATTGGTTCCGATCCCGAATATAATGCGGCCCCCGGAACTCGATATCTGAGGAATCGATTCGCCTGTTTAAAGACTGGTAGGAATGAAATATTAACTCAGGAGGGAGAGTTCGGGCTATTTGAAGATCGAAATTGTAATTCCAACGATTGAAACTTCTCTCTTCCCGAGGAAAAGAGAAGGGTGAAATCCGCCGCCGCCGCTGCCGTCGCGCGCGGAGAATGGAAGGCGAAGATCAAGACGCGGAAATTCTATCCCCATCGTCGTCATGTGACAGCTGAGTTTGCGTTCGAACTCGGAGCATTATGTAACATCGGAGAAGCTTTTTATGAATTCTCTCTCTCTCTCTCTCTCTCTCTCTCTCTCTCTCTTTCTCTCTCTCTCTCTTTCTAGTTAGAGAGTAATTCCTCCTACTAAGTTGCTCGCGAACTTTTGATTACGGGCTTCTGGTATTCGCGGTGCCGCGCGCGGAGAAGAGTTTTCTGTGCTACTTTGCGCAGAGTCGAAAGTTCGATCCTCGTCGACGCGCGTCGTGTTCGCGCAATGCGAAACGCGCGTAGCGCCGTGCTAAATATCGACTTCGAATTCCGTGTGTACAGAACCTCCGGTTCTCTATAATGCTAATTTGCACGCCGCGGAAACAACAAGCGAGCGCGATACCGTCATGTGTTCCCAGAAATATACTAACGGAAAAGCCAGAAATGACGTAGCAAACAGGGAAATTCAATGAAACCGATACTTTGTAGCCGACGCACGCGGGACTAATTGTCAACATTAACAACGGTTAAATTAATGACGGGAAAGCGGCGCGCACGCGCGCGAGCTCGTTGCGAAAATGTTTCGCGATTAAAATTCCGACATGTATACGTTCGCATACACGTGTGCGCGGCTCATCGCGTTTAACGTGCATATACGCCCGAAATACGTACGGGCGTACGGTAAAAGGGAGAGAAGGAATCAGCAAATATTCGACTTTTCATCTCGGTAACGCAAATTGCTAACTCCGACAGGCTGGACATTTCATTACCGAATTCCCAGTACGATACGTGCGCCGCGTAATCCATCGCGTGTGCGGTTACATCGGGACTTCACCTCGATAATTCAGTCGTTCGAAAAAGAGACACAGATGAATGGCGAGCACAGCGAGGGTAGAACTGGTTTGTCCCCGATCGTCACGCCTCGTTGCCGGGGGCGAGGCACTGTCGAGGCTCGTTACGCGCTCTCCCGATTTATTCGTATCGGTATTATCAATTTCACGTATTTGGTATCACGGGATTTTATGCACGTGACACGAGCACATTGTGTTTGCTTCTCAATATTTTTTTTTTTTTTATATCAACTTACGTGTTATTTCTCGCTTTTCGGGAATACGATCACGCAACGCGCCGAACATTCGCTGCTAATTTAGTATGTAGCACTTATACGAAAATCGATGACTTTTAATAAACTCGAGCGATCGTTCAGCAATTTCTGAAACTCGCTAGTTCCGAATCGAACGAAAGGAATTGGCTGTGCGATTGAATCACAGTTGATTATAAAATCGATTTTTTAGAAGAGAGAATAAATATAAAAAATAATTATCTATCAATATACACGCATTTTGTGCATTCATATTGCTTTTCTTTTGTATATTGAATTACTAATAACTGCGAAAATATTTTTCAATTTGCACAGACCAGACGCGTACCGTATCTTTTTTTTTTGTATTAAATGCGCGCAAGAATTTTTTAAACAGGTTTTAATAAATAATATTTAGTATTTAACGCTCGCAAAAAAACATTGTATAAATTATATTTGTATTTCACCGGTAGATATTGCGCGCAAAGCCGTTTTGTAAATTTCAAATATGTTAAAGAATGAGAAAGAAACGCGCGCGGGCGGATTTTTCGTTAAAAATCGCTTCACTGAGTTTACACAAAATACGGATTGAAATTTGATATCCGATGAGAAACTCGATATGAGGAACGCTTGAAAATTTTCATAGATACGCTTTTATCTGTAACGGCAAACGAGTTTTCGGGAAGTGTTTTTTGTTTCGCTTAAACTAAACTTTTTGGATTCACTAAACTTACTTTACAAACTTTGTGTGTGACATTTATTGAATTTGACACCTGAACGGTTTGAAATAAACGATTTTAAACACATATATTGATATATAGATTTGCAAGTTAATACACAATCGATTTGTGCTTCTAAAATAGAATTACCATGTAAATTTCATTGTAATTATCGATTATTGGTCGGATAAAACCAAATCGAAGTGAAACGCTACATGCGTGTTTCAACATGAGAAATAATAAATATTACAACAAAACTCTCGTGAAAATAATGAAATACGAGCTCCAAATTGCTTTCTAGATATTTCTGCAAAACAAATTTATATCTCGAAATTGTTTCACCTGCATTCATCATCGTTTAAGTTTTGTAAGAAGCGTTTTTCATCAGCGCTAGGGATGTGCCGCCATCATACTCTACCCCTCTTCTTCTCCTGGTATTTCTACAAAACATTTTCCTCTATATAGCTTGACGGCTACAGTAACAAGTTTTCTTTTCGTCCCTCCGTCCTTTTCGCACGCGCGACATAAGATGATTTTATTAAATCCCTCTCGGATATCGTTCGTGACATTCAAGTATAACGCAATCTTGCGTGTTGCGCAACGAGACAGGCGAGTTCTCACATCGCACACTTTTTGATCGAGCGTATATCAGAAAAAAAAACCACTTTGTGTTCCGATCGAAATTGAGATGTTTTATCACAGTTTTCGTAAAAGAATTATTCCTCTTCCTTCCGACGTTATAAACTTTCATCGCTTGAGATAAAAAATCTCGAGATAAAAAGAAAAAATATTATTACGCGATGAACACGAGCGAATTCCTCAGTGAATTTGACGATATATTAACCTGCATAATACTACTCTCCGCCGCGTCGTTCTTTGATCTTGCTCTTATTCCTCCCTCGCTCTTCTTTTTTCTCCGTTCTTCTTTGCTTGGTAAAGAAGCCTTTCTCGCGGTCACGATTCGGTTCGAGCTCTTCCTCTCGAGAAATGCTGTATGAATCCTCTTCGAAAAAACCGAGGCAATCCGGGCCAAGAGCTAAACCACTCGCGCGGCGGTCTCGTCTGATAGGCGTGCTCTCGCGCGCAATGGCACAAGTCGTATTCTCCGACAGCCGCTCGCTCGGGCGCGATAGTACACCGCGGAAATGGGAAAACTTTTAAGGCACCTCGGAACACAAAGTGCACTTTGTGCGTTTTACCTGTGGGAATCGCGCGCGCAGGTAGCCGCGCGTCTCTTGCGTAACATTGGCGGCACCTCGACGATATGTAATTTCTCGCGCTAGCATCGCATACGAGGTAGCGTGATGAAAAATAGCGCTCGGCTTCATCAGACGTGTTCGTTCACTGCGAATCGCATGTCAGATTACACAGCGCGTTTTGCAACCTGTGTTGTATACCCGCTGTGATAAATCTTCAGGAAAATACACAGTACAACTATACATACAACACCGAATATATTCTCCGTAAAACAAATGCGTAGATTAAATTGTAGATAATATTCTTATCGCAATTTTAAAAAAAATTAATATATAGGTATATGGTACTTAGATGTTAATTTGTGTAATTTACTGCAAAATCTTCACTACACGAATTGAAAACAACGAATTTTGACAGTCGAGATTTACGATAATTTCGCGGAAATTGCAGGACTAATATATAGGAAAGAGTAGAATGTGATCTTGGAATGTCCTAAATTCTCCGTTGGAAATTTGAACTTTCCGTGTCGTTCTCTTTCTCTGAAGTCCGTTCCTCGCGTCTCTACTTAAAAAAGCAATTTTTCGGCATGTCGGCTTACGGCCCGTAACTACGCCCGGACGGAAGTTATGACATTCATACGAAAACTCCTGCGAGAGCACGCGCATTTAAAATATTTCATGGTTTAAGCAGATTCCCAAACCCTTTAACTTGTAACCGGCGCGGCGGCCATTCGCACGCCGACGTAAACTCTCATGAATTCGCAAACAACTCCACCCCAACACTCGAAACAAGTTTCGTTTTCCTCTCGGCCTCAACGCTCGCGGTGAGTCGGTCCCGCTTCTTTCCGTCGCGGTCAAAGAGGACCATCAGACATTTCGATTCACTTGTGTTATCGCGCCTGAATGTCGGAAGTGGGGTGGAAATTTTCCGGTGGCAACGGGCAAGTTTTCGTGAAACCGCGTCGCTTCATTATCTGTGAGAGTAGTCGCACGCGATCTCTCGTCTCTCGTTTCTTGTCTCTCTCAATCTCTCTCCTCCCTTACGTTTACATAAAAACATTATTACGCAACCGCGCGCCTGTTCCCGAATAAAGTCACGGCACTTTTTCTGTTTGTCTCGGGTTATATTTCGCGGACGGCAAACGTGAATTAAGATCTGCTTGTGTGAAAAGCGTCTTTATGAAAAAACGCTGTCTGTGTTGCGAGCGCAAAACATGAGTATCAGATTCCCGCAAGCATTCGCCTTTTTTCGCCCGATCTTAATTCTTTCTTCTTGTTATATCGCGAGTCTTTCTCCTGTACCCTCTCTATCATATCGACATCCGTCTCGGTGCGATACAATTCGCTGTAAAATGTGATTTATCAGTTACTCGCGTGAGCGAACGCGTCGAATCGCTCCTCGCTTTTTCCCGTCCCGTTGAAACAAAAGTATTGACATAAAATATTAAGATCATTCGGTGAGGTACGGTGACGTCGATGAGTTTTGCTGCAACGCGGAATATTCGACGAATCGTCGACTGTACATTGACGAAGAGAGCTGTTTTTTAGTCGCAAATTAAATCTGACAATAAAATATTAAGGTAAAGCGCGAAAAGGTAAGGCGCGAAAAACTAATATGAAAAATATCGTACAGAAACAAAACAAAAAAAAAAGAGAAAAAGAGATGATTCAATTCAGAATCTCTAAAATACTTTATCACTTATCTTGAAGTAATCTAGTACATTATTTCTGCTATTTTTCAAATTTAATCACAAAGCTGGGATGAATCTCTTCGCGGAGAAACTATTTCCGAATTTTCTGTGTTCCCGTTAAACTCATAAAATAATATAATGATTTTTTTCATAAATTTTAAGGAATTGTAACATCGTAGAAAAACAGCAGCGAAGTGATTCATTCAAGAAATTGATGAATTTGAAATGTATTGTATACATATGTCTCGCCGCCGATATACGATTCTCTCTACCGGTTCATCATATGGTACTTCGCATCTGTTCAGCGGCAAGCTATCGGATATTGAAATCAATCAACAGCGGCGCATCTGGATAACGATTTTCCGTTGCAGTTTTCCAATTTTAAGCAGAGAGAAAGAGAAAGAAACGACATCGTTTCTAAAAATAAGAACTCCTACTTTGCACCGCGAGTGTAAGTTTTGCTTTGTTCATCGAGATTAGTAATTTCCGATATTTCTTTTTGTGCTGTATCAAGAATTTATATATACTCTCCGTAAAATCGAATTATCAATAAACACGTGCAATAAAGTTATAACTTTAGTTTCTCCATTTATGTCGGATGTACTTACGCGATAATTATATTGTTTAAAAAAAAAACTACATTGATAAATTATGCATGTTCGATATATCAACTTACAATCAGTTATCTTGAGAAATGTCGTAAATATTGAACGCCAACACCACGCAAAGTGAGAGAGAATCGAAATAATCAGATTCGACCTCTTTGCAAGATCGCGAGAACAAACGAGGTGGATTTTGTCATAGAAGGGTGGAATACGTATGAAATGGTCCTTGGCGGCGAGCGAAGCAATTCGATTCCGGCCACGCTCACAGGAGGCAGTGTTAAAGCCGCAAGTTGGCATGCAATTTAATACGGGTACGAAATCCTCGAAATTATTCGATTACGTGGCTTCGCTACGAAGAAACTATTTTACCGATAAGAGAGGAGAATGCATCTTGCTCGATAAAATTGCGCATTTTGGAAATTATATAAATGTAAACAACGCAAAATGTCGTGTCGACGCAATACGTAAAAATAAAATTGCCTGTGACACGCTCTTCTCGTCTTCTTTTTTTTTTTGTCGCTTTCTTCTCTCGCGATTCCATGACATA
>QVOB01027852.1:0-10662 GCA_014839585.1 Pseudomyrmex concolor | reverse complement strand
TCGACAAATATCAGTAAAAGTAAGTTTTTTAAATAAGGATTTTTTTCTTCGACTTTTTGACTTAGAAGATATAAATTTAAATCACGATTATTTATAAACAAGACGTTATTACAAATAAATTTCTCGAAACACAACTTTCAACGCTCTTTACTATCGCAATATCGTGACTTCATGCAACGAACATGCATCCGCGTCTAGCGGATTCACGATGCTCGCAATTGGAAATTGACCTTAATCTTACCGTCTACCGTTAAGGTGACACTTCGCGTAGGATAGAAACTTTTGATCCAAAATTGGCAAACCGGCTTGACCGGGCTACTCTCGCTCCGAGAATCACCTTCGAAGACTACACCGCGAGAAAGTTCCTGGAAAGTGTAGACCGGGTTTGATCTTTCAGAAAACACCCCATAGTTGGTACTTGCTAGTGCGCCCCGTTCGCCTCAGAATTTCTCCACCAAGGGCTTTTGCAGAAAAAGAGAAAATTCAACGATGACCCCTTTTACTTGTTTTTCCTACTTTCTTCCAACGTAGCTTTTCTTGATTACTGAACTTTTTATTATCTTATCATTAGTTCTCACAATATTTTCTTTTTGCAAAATATAAAATGAGTCGATTCTCTTTTCCCATTCGTTCGGTCGGGTCTTTTTGTTTGGGTGCCAAAGAAATTGTGTGGTTAAAACAAGAAGAGAAATTCTCCGACAGAAATAAGCGAGAGGCGGAGGAGTGTGCGGACAGAGAGAACAGAGACAAGAGCCCATTGTCTTGTCGTTCGGTTATACGTCTTCCCACTGTTACGTCACTATTGTTTACTCCGACCCCGTGTGTGTGTGTGTGTGTGTGTGTGTGTGTGTGTGTATGTGCACGGTTCCCTTCGTACAGAGAGGCATCTCCCAGCAGTTTTATTTTGCCACTTCGATGCCTATTGTGCCGTGTTTTTGCCCTTTACGGCTGGACATATAGTAAACCAAGAAAAATTGTTTTCTGCTCAAATGTCAATATCGGGATTTCCGGTATCGCTCGTGTCGCGCAAAACGGAACCAACCATTACTCTAAATTTGGAATATATATGTATATATATATACGTGTGTGTGTGTGTATCACGATCTCTCGGATAAACAACGCGATAAATATAAGTTTACAATGGCGGAATCATGATTTTTCACCACTTCTTACACGGCGCGTTCTAATGAAGCAATTACAATTGACGCGCGTCAAGACTCAAGAAAGGATAAATAATATCTTTCTGCTAGATATAATATGTATGTACTCATCGTGATATCAAATTAAGTGAATATTTTTAGCAACTCGATCCTCGCGCACGATGCAAGCGCCCATCATCTTCTCGTGTTTTTACGTCGCGTCGACGTCGTCGTGTCACGCGTCGCGTCATCTCACGCACAAATCGCTCACGCGTCCTTGTCCCAGATTTCGTTGCCTAGGAATACATCGCCGCTTGCCACAGTAGCCGACCAACTTTTCGTTCTATCCTCGTTACGCGTCGACAGTAGAAATAGTCGCGTATTACACAGGCACAAGGTGGTGAATCGGTGGTTGCGGCTACCCGTCGTGGTTCACCCGCCGGCCGTACAGAGAGAACTTGCCGTAGATCTTTCTCTTATCGTAAATTACCAGCTCAAAAACACATGTAAAAATAAAATCTACCTAAAAGTAAAATCTCTAGTCTCTAAGTTTCAATTTATTGCTTCAAAGTTATTTTTTGTTTATAATATTTACTCTTCGTGAACTGACATGTGTCTTCCAGACCCACTCAAAATTTGCGTCGGTGTTTCTAGTAAAACTTAAATTTTTTAAACGCTTATATCTTTAAAACTACTGGAGATTTTTTCAATTTGTTTTTTTCTTGATCGACGCAAAATCGTTCAAACTATTGATAAAAAAAAAAAAATAAAATAAAAAATATTAGTTCTTTGCAGAGATGTTGAATTTTAAAGTCTCACAGACCCAGTCAGTTCAACCAGTAGGTACTTTTTGGAATTCCACGAAGGATTAAATGTCAATATGCCGAATGAACTGTCAACAGACTTTCATCATTTCGACTTCCTCTATTTTACCTCATATCTCTCACGTATGTACGTACGTTTGACGACGCATACTACTTTCAAAATCGATAAATCTCTCGCTATGTCAACGCTGACACAGGCCGATATTTCAGAAACAAACATAGTTTACCTGTATATCAAGCAATCAGAATGATCGCACTTAATTACTAGTTATCAAGGCTTCGTCCGTTATGAGACGACAATGCAACTGTGTATGATATTTGTTCACCACGCATGGTGCGGTAGCTGGACAAAGCGGAGTGACGTGTAATAATAGTTGCCTACCAGGTGAACCAATTTATTCCTAAACACATCCCACGCGCGCGCTTACGCAGACGTGTGCCGACGCGGTGTATGTTACGCGTTATGATACCGGCGCCTAATAGGTTATTATTAGACTATACTACTGGATAGCGAGGTCGAGCCCTATTCTTGTTTAACGCGTGCATATCCACCGATGCAAATGTCGTATCCGCGCCCGGTCCTGTTTATCATCGCATGCAATCAGCGGCAGTGTCATGTTTGACGTGCGCCCGAGATGTGAGATATCCAACGTGAAGCGTATGGGATTGGGGAGAATCGCGTTCCGCACGAATCTTGTTTGATGAACACGTTCCCGGCGTGTCTGTTGCACGTATACACGTACCTACTGACGTTCCTTTGAGATAAGCGCCGATCTGTTTCCCTGAAAAATAAGCTTGCGATCTTCTCGATCTCGCACGTGAAATTTTCTCGATGAACAATCTCCAAGAAATGCGATAAAACCAGAAATCTTTAATAGAAGTCTCATGTATAAAATGAAATAACAATATTCGAGAGTCTCATGTATAAAATGAAACAACAATATTCGAGAAATTCAAATACTTGAGATGTATTTTACATCTCAAGAGATTTCGTGCAACAAATCGCAATGTTATTTTCGAAATTGCGCGGTCATCAATGAGGTCGCGCATCGAAACGGAAATAAGTTTACCCTCGAATTTCCGGCGTGAATGTCCGAACGCGACGATCGTAATATATAAGCGATATCGATCACTTCGATTCAACGTACATAAATCCGTGCGATTCCTAATTGCTTCCTGACGACGCGCCCGCCGCTGTAATTTCCCTTCACCGTTGGCGCGCGCGCTAAGCGTGCATTAGCATTCGTCACGAGCACCTGGTGGAAACACACGCGGCAATCGCGGTGAATTGCGCGGTGCGTGCGTGTACGCGCGTCTGAAAGAAGAAGCGCATTACGCGCGCGTGCCAGACGGCAGTAGGAAGAACGACGATTGCTTGCGCAACATTCTTTACCTCCGCGTATATTTCGACGCGCATTGCCAGACAGATAAATCTATTAATTGCCAGCTGTTCGTTCGCGATGTCAACATCCCGATACGATAGCCAATTGCAAACTCGTGAGAGAAATTTCTTCATTACGGGAAGATAATAAAAAAAAACGAGGAAAGAGAAGAAAAGATAAGTCGATTGTGGTATTAACGTGTACGTGCCTGTAAGATAAAATCTGAACTCGCTACTTCCAGAAACGTTTCTGGAAGTTTTATCGCAACGAGAGAGAAAAAAAGAGAGAGAGAACAGTTCCATCACGCGTGACGTGCACACGTAGTATATCTTTAATGATCTCCTCCTGAGAGTGAGCAGAGTCATTTAAGTGACCGCAGGTCGTATATATCGCGGCCTATCTTTTCCGAGCGCGGTCTTTAATTTCGATATCGATTGCCGCCGCTGCGACGGTATAAATCGCGAGCGGCCGTCAATTTGGTCTCCGTTTCAACCCCGTTTTCCACTCGTCCACGGCCGAATAACGGCGGCGTGCGTGCGCGCACGGGATCGACGTGTGCGATCGGCCGCGCCGAGAAAGACGACGGACGTAGCCGCAGCAGCCGGCCGGCTTGCCGGAGAAGTTGCCGTAGAAGGACCGGCGACTGGAGGCCGCTCGAGCGAAATAGAGGGGCCTCCTTCGCGTGCACGCAATCGACGCACGCTCGACTGTACCCATCGACATGGGACACGCACACGTGCGCACGGGCTCTCCACGTAACACGAAGAGACACGTGCGTCATATAGTACGTTATTAATGCGTAATGAAGCGTGTGCGCGCGTGTGAGTGAATACATGAATCGAATGAATCTTAGTCTCATTTGAGTGTGTGTGTGCGGAATGAAAGTTATGAATGGCAGAAATATGTGGTTCAATAATAACTACATGTGTTTAAGTTCTACATAAATGTGCACAATAGTTTGTTTTATTTAATATTTTCCTTTTATTTTACATAAACCGTTTACTTGCAACAATGACGCAATATAACAGAAGTGCCATATAAAGTGTGAGAAAGTACGTGGCCTACTTGCACAAAGGTGCTTCAGAAAGAAACGTATTTTCGTGTCAAATATATGCGATCTCACACATATACGCGTACATGTGAAAAGACATACATTCTAAATACAGGCATGTGCGCTTTTGTACCTGACTTTCAAAGAAAGGCGGCGAAAGATCTGTATGTGTGCGTACAAGTAGTGAATCTGCGCGATTCGGGGTCCGCAAACTCGCGGGCGCCGCATATCTGCACGCACGTGATCGCCGCGGTGCGTGCGTTTATATGGAGCCGCGCGAGAAGAAGCAGGCTCCGAAACTCCATATCGCCGACTTCTTGCGTAGGACGCAGGCCTGGCAGTCGATGATGATGACGACAACGACGAGGACAGAACGGGTGGTAGTGGTTAATGCGAATGACGGTAGTGGTGGTGGTGGTGGTAGTGATCACTATCGTACGTACATTTGCAACGCACAGTGCCGTTTCTGTGCTCCCGGTGAACGGAACGCGCGGTTTGTCTTCTCGTTGCGTCTCGAGAGAGCAAAAATCGCTGAAGAACTATCGGCGGTTTCTTCGCCTTTTGACCGCGGCGCGCGGCTGGCGCGCATTAGAAGTCGTTTCGTGTTGAGTGTGCCTATTAGCCATTTTTGACTTGTTCACCACTTAATGCTGCTGAAATTGGATACGCATCAGTGATTCGGTATGATAATGATCGATAGAATTTCTCTGATAACGCGCGAAGATTACGATCATAATGCGATCATATATTGTAGAGTTACGTAATATCTAAGATAATCAAACGCGCGTGTCTCTTGGACATCTAACCATGTTTTAAAACAATTATAAGAGATTACTCTATACGCTTTTTAAAAATTACTATATCGAGCGAAAAAAAAATTAACGTTGTTTAATTTATTTAATTTTGCAAGTGTGCAAAATGCATAATTTTACTTAATCAGATCTCGCAAGAAGTTCGTGCGAATCCTCGCATTCTCTCTTTGTTGAGTTCCCCACGGCTACCACGCCCCCGTCTCTCGCATTTTTGTCATCGGTCGCGGGGAGCGTGCATCCCCAACCGGATCTCATTTCCCATCGGCGTCTCATGAATCTCTATAAGGCCGTCAAACAAGTAATTCGTTCGTACCTCTCTCTTTCTCCCTCTTTTTCCATCGCATCGAGTACCTCTTACTCAGCTTCTCCCGCCCTTCGTTCGTCCACCTGGAGATAATGACAACCCGTTATGCCGATGAATAGAAACCCTTTCTTTGGAAGGATGCTAAATTTTACTACCTCCCGTCGTATGAGCAATCTGTCCCTCCCGTCGTCTCCCCACGTTTAAGCCCAATGAAGGGTGAGAAGGGATGAAGTAATTATGTGATGGAAACGATTTTGAGACACGAACTGATATTATATATTGTATGCGTTGGAAAATGCACGTAGGCGGCTCTGCTTTGTTATGCAGATCAGTCGCTCAGTTAATTAGTTGACGGTTTGTTTTAATCGCTTTACGAAGACGCGAGCTGTAATTAGAGGTTTAAAATAATTGAAATAAATATCGACCGCTGCATCTCTAAAATTACGTTCTTCAATGCCATAACGAAAGAACCTTGGAGAAATTCTATATATTTTCATACAAAGGACGGAGTGTAACTTCAGAGTTGGAAATAACACCGCGCGTTACTAGAATCACCGTTAATCTTCCGCTATCGAGACTTCCCATCTTCCGTTGCTAATAACGTTACGTTTTACGGACCCTCTTCTAGAATTTCTCGCACTTTTATTAGCCGCGCAAACTCCAGAGTGTAAGTCGCTAGAGGAAAGTCTCAATTTACATCCGCGACTGAACACGGCGGCGGAAACTTAACTATGGACGTTGTAAAGCTGTCGAGCACGCGGAATCGCGTTCTTAAATTTCTCGCGACGCACTACTATCCGCGCGTCGTCGTCCTGTTCCGAAATTCCGCGATTAAATCACTAGCTAGAGAAACAGTAAATAGATTAACAGCCGCGATTCAACTGTAAATTCGTGCACGACGGGAGGGAGAAGGAAAGAGAGAAAGCGAGCACACGCGAACCGGCTAAAGCGATGACGTTCTCGCGCGAGAATCTAATTACCATATCCGGCCCCATGCGGTATCATTGCGCGAATGCAAGCTGTTCGCACGCGCGCGCGATTCACTCTCGCGACGTTGAAAGAGTGAAAAATTGAGAAGAAGTAGTTGGCGGTTTTTGTCGTCGTGTTGTCCCGATCTGCGACTGCAGATTGTCACGCAAACTGCGCGCAAACGGTGCGTTCCACCGCGTGAACTGCTGTTCGCAAAGTGTTCTAGTCTAGATTATCTAATTGGTTAAATGTTACACATAATATATCGGCGGGACGAATTTTCACACAAAACAAATTTTTCTCACTACTTTGTAAAATTCTTCATAAACCTTATTGTCTCTCTATTGTAAAAACATCATTCATTGATTATTATTTGCGTTTTCCGATAAAGTAAGGTGACAAAGATAAATTTGCGACGCCCCGTTTATCGTCGAAGATAAACGACATTTCTTATTTCTTTCCGCGAAGATGTTTCTTTGAGATATTTCACGGGAACGCCCTGTCATAGAGATAAAGTTTATCAGTTCGTAGCACTCTTTATGACGTCGCATCGCGATGCCGATATCGTCTCCGGTCTCAGATCGTGCAACTATTATTCGCGATAAACATTAAATTGATTGGTATCGCGGTCTCGGCTCGTATTTGCGTAGCTCGCAATCGTTCGCTCCGACGTTTATATTAGGAACGCCGTGAAATTTATGTCGTTCGCTTGAAAGATTGTTTGTTCCAGAACGAAACTCGTTAAACTTGTAAACCGGAGCAAAAAAAATGTAAAACAATATTTTATGGTATGTTTAATAAGATTCGGATCCGACTCGAGAGTTCTTCTTTCTTGGCTACTTCGAAACAATTTTCCGCTTTTCTTTGGCGAATTTTCTTTCAGTATCGCGATATTAATTTTTTTGTTATTATAATGAGACATAGTTGAAACTATCTAAAAGTAAACAACTTAAATACATAGGTTTTGTCTTTTGTCGCGTCAGGAATTATTTTCTCGCAGTCAAACGATGAAATTCAAATTTAATCATCGATATATATACATTTTCCGCGTGTACATTTGGCTGACACTTTGATCACCCGTTACGTAGCCGCGAAGTAAATGAATGACGGCGATAAATCGTGCGCGACCGATTTCGTCCTTGCCGCATCGCGCGTTTCTCGCATCGACGCGGCGCGAAGCGCAAAAAGCGCGACGCACGTCGGAGAAATTGCAATAAGGACCGAACGGAAAGCTTAGTCGACGGTATCATTTGGCGCAATAAATTCCCGGCCGATATTCGTGCAGCCGACGGCGACGGCGCTATCCGGCCGCGCGATCAGCGCGTTACGCAGTTGCAGCTGCGGCTTAAACGCGCGCTTTCCGAGCCGCGCCACGTTATGCTCGCAGGAATTTATACACGCGCTCTTAGGACGTGATTAACGAGAGAGAACCACAGTCGTATTTTCGAGATACCGATGCCACCTGCAGTTTCGAATCGTCCTCGCAACGCGAGAAAGCCTCGAGCTTAATTAATTAATTATTAAGAAACAGTTAATTGTCTCTTTTATGACGCATATAACTACGAACTATTACGAGCGCGTCGATGGGGCTTATGCGTCGTGCGTAATATTACTATATTAGCGGTTTTGTCGCGTGACTATTTTTAGCGCGTTCGCGCACGCCCGTCTTAGAAGCAATGTAATCATGTTTTATGCTGGCCATTGCATGTCTGGATCATGAGATGCCGTCGATAATTTAATCAGGTCGACCGTTAATGGCCGCCCGTCTCACTTTTATCCGAAACGATGCGTCAATCTTGTACCCACACACACTCACACGGATGCGTCTCGAGTAAATGTTCCGGAGCACGCAATTCAGCGATGCAAAACTTTGTGTTTTTCGTCCGGGCCGTAACTTTCACGCGGGGCCGATGAGAACTTGCTTCATTAAATCAGTCCAAAAATCATCAGTTCGTGCCTTCTGGCGAAATCCATTCTTCGAAAAAATCCGAGGTGGTCTCGAAGTGGGTGGTATCCTATTATCGATTATGCACACATAATGCGATTTAAAAAAAAAAACTTGGAAACTTATTTGACAAACTTGTCGAGAAGTGCCAACGTCGTGCCAACAATTTTAATACTCGCGAAGATGTGATGCATAAAGTATCATAAATCGTTATTTCTCTCGTGTATTAAATTGTTTGCGATTAAAGCGAACGTACAGAAGATTATCGATTATATGCTAGTGCATTTCACACTTCTATCATGTCCTCATCAATGCCATTAAATTCTCATATACAGTGTCATCAACGATCCTATTCTCCATATTCAAGTTCTATCATCGTGCTGAAAGAGATCATATATTGCGACAGCAAAAATAATTTTCGATCAAGAGATATCGATAGAATATTCTTGAAAACGTGTATAGACAAATCAATTTTGTCAATGCATTCAATACACAATTAATATAATTAAATCTATTATATATATACTATGTTGTAATTTCATATATGAAATTACATAAAACTTTAATTATTTTCTGCTATTACATAATTATATTGTGAAATATCAAGTTCTTTCTATTGAAGATTGTTACCGCAAATGAATAAGATGTTCTATTTTGTCAGAAAAATGCTCTAAAACTTGTTGTGGAAAAAATGTTTTAAAGCACGTATGAGATGAACTTCGTGAGCAAACTCGCTCGAGTTGCTGTTACTTCCAAATGCAGTCTTGCCGTATGTTGCGCGCGGGCGTTAAATGCGTTGCATTTGCCCTGAGGTGGTAAGATTCGTCGTCATTGACGATACTCGCGAGCCGGTTCGAGTGTAATAAGCGAGAGTCGCTCGAATAAAAATGATTTATACCGGGCGCGATGTGTCGACGAGATAGCGGCAGCGTGGATTGAATTCAGATGAGGCTCCCCGCGCGGAGCCTTAAGAGATTATACCCGGTGTCCTTCGGGAAAATTTCCTTCTTGACGATCTTAAATTAGCCTGATCGTCGATCTTCATCGCGTTTTTTTTTTTTTTTTTTTTTTTTTTTTTTTTTTACATTGTATATATATATTCGACAGGATTTTTACCATCCTTTCAAAAAAAAGTAGGGACAGTCAACTAACTCGAGTCATTAAATTCATAATAAGACGTGCTTCATTAAAAATATTTAACTACACGAACACTAATTTAACAGTGCGTGTATATACTTTACGATATTCACGCACATTTATCGCCATTCAATTTCTTCTCGAAAAAAAAAGTATTAATTTATACTGAAAAAAGTACTGAATATTGCACGGAGTATATCATACGTGTATGAACACATACAACTTTGTAAATACATTACGACATATACAAGTATCGTAATACATACTATGTTTTCGCAAAAATGTCAGAAATGCGGTCGTTTCGATCGCGACGATTTGGCGAAAAGAAAACGGAAATGGTGGGCGAATTACGTTAAAAGCAAATCCAATCGCGCGTGGCGCGCTGTTTAAACAAATAATTACACCCTGGGAATCCAATTAAGTCGATAATCCAGCGCTCGTAACCGACGCAATTGCGGAACGTCGTTCACAGCGGTCGGCCACTGTCAACGAAGAGAGAGAGAGAGAGAAAGAGACGTAGAGAAAATGACAGGAGGCCTAAGGCGCCAAGTGCATCGGCCACACTTGCGTCCCGCGGCGCACACGGAATGTCGGATCAAAGCGAACGATTCGAGAAAAGAGAGGAGAGAAAGAGAGAAAAGAAAAAACAAGGAAACGTGAATGCAGGGCAAAAAATAAAACCGTCGCGAAATTCTACGCGCACGCCGCTACCGGATACGCATCTCGATGGAGAGACCGTTAAAGGTCTTTCACACTGCGAATCATCCTTTTGGCCCAAAAGCCTTGCCCAAGGCACACGTCCGAGATCATGATTCTCATGCGTTTCACCGCTCCGCTCGCGGATATTTTTTTTTTTTTTTTTTAATGTTTGCGATAAGAACGGCTTTGATCGTTAATTTTTTATTTGTTCTCCAAACGAATCTCGGCTAATGATTTTCTTGTTCAAGCAAGATTTTGTATGTATATTATTCACGTGAGGCAAATAATAATAACACAGGCACACAAAAAACAAATGTTCGGGCCCACAGACCAGACCACTCATTCTATATGTATTTTGAGACGCTGAATCCATTTCCGTAGTCAGTTTACCCCCACCACG
>QVOB01027849.1:0-12863 GCA_014839585.1 Pseudomyrmex concolor | reverse complement strand
ATTTTTACTCGTAAGATTTCTTCCCGTCTCATATACCAGCGTAAGTTTTCAAGAAGACACTCTCAAAAGTCATTTACAAAGAAAATCTACCGAAGGGGGTATAACTTTCATAAAAAAATCGCCGAAGCGACGCTTGGAAGCGTCCGAGCAACAAGAAGTCGATTCGCCGCGAATTTCGAATATCATTGTTTCGAATATCTTCATCGTGAAAATGAAAAAATTCGTCATGTTTCTCGGCTCTGAATGAATATTTATAACCGCGCGCGCGGACTGTATATTTGCGATGTGTCCTCCGCGATGGAAATATGGTTCATAATGTCAAGCGCGTGTGCGTTTTAGCGCACGACTATAAATATACTTGTCGGTGAGATTTTCTGTAATTTACACGAGAGTTCGTCGCACGCATGCGTGCCTCTACTTTTCGGGAAAATGCGTTCGCACGGGATGATGAAACGCGGATCGCCAGTTTTGTAAAAAAAAAAAAAAAAAAAAGAGAACATCGCGAAAAACTTTATCATCGGCAATGTGGAAGACGACATGCGCGAGTGATACAACTCGTGTTTGTCCCCTCAAATATTGTCGCGTTGATGGCTCTATCGAGAAAAAATAATTCACAGCGCTTTCACCCGGAACCATCGTGGCTTTTGCACGTGAATGATGTCGGGGTCCTGTCTCGTTCACCAGGTAAATCTCTCGTCAACAGAGCGAGATTACTGAATTATCGAACTGTCAAGGCGTTCTCGAGTCAATGTTGAGTCGATAGACGCTCGCTCGTACGGACTTTGTAGTGTCCTCTGGGGTCGAAGGTCGCTCTGTTGCGAGAGTTCAGGCAAAACTAACGTACACAAGCAAGTAACTCGTTACGCGGAACCTGTTACTACGAGAGAGTGTCAGTGTCAAGTTCGTCGAAGAACCGGCAGATCGATTCAATGCTAATGAATATTTTCTAATTGCCAATCAAACAAGTGGATTTTTCCTAGAATAGACGCTTCTCCCCCCCCCCCTCGAAATAACAGTTGTCTGACAATTGTCTGTCGACGTACACACGTTACCTGCTTAAATTTCTACAACTCGTGGTGTTTGAAACTACCGCGATGGTGTTTATGAAAGGCGTCTCGCGCGGAAAGGGTCATAACGCGAGTTCGAAGTTATTCGCGCGCGACGAAATACGACTTGCTCGCGATCGCATCAGAGCTTCGTCAGGCGTGTAGATTATACGTGTGCATGCGTTTACGTAATTGTGATTACGTGTCCTTGTCTTAAATGCGATTCCATGCAGGCGTATTCACCGTCCCGGCCGAATAGACTCGTCCGTCTGCGTGCGCGCGCGCGCGTGTGTGTGTGTGTATGCGTGTTCGTACGCATGCATACGTGAAACGTATTACCGCATCGTTTGACGTGCGCTATTAGTTACAGAATTTTCTACGGTCGTCCGTGCCGACCGTACCGCATAATGGCGTATGCAAACTGGGTGGATAAAAAAACCGGTTCCAACGGCGCGCACGAAAGTCGTGGACGGCACGAAAAAAATATCGACATTTCGAGATTCCGCTTATGCTGATGCGCTCCTCTCTCTTTCTCTCTCTCTCTCTCTTTTAATACCACCGCGTATTTCTCGGTTTTGTTTTTTCATTTTTCTCCTCTCCACGCTTCTTCTCCCACTGGAGAACCACCGACGCGACGCGCTACATAATGTTACAACGGCAAAACGCGTTATTTTCTCGTTATATACGGTCGAATGTCGCTGATGTTGTTGTTTTTGTTTTTTTTTACGGGAGATTCCCGCGGAGATATCTCCGCATTCCGTAGATATGACCGCGACCAACCGTGATAGCTTCGTTATAAACTCGTGAATAACACGAGCTAGCTTTTCATATACTTTAGATGTGTTTAGACGTCAACTTAATCAAAAAAAGTGCTGAACGATTTAATTGTTTCATCTTTCAGTTGGTTTTACTTTTTTTACAATCCGATTTTTCGAACGATTTTTACAAGGTTTTAGAACCTTTTCGTAACGATGTGTCGTGCGTGTCACCGCACGTTCGAATTGGCGACACGACCGAATAATAATTTAGCGCGATGTCCCGTTGTGGAGAGAATTTTTGGTGTCGCCTACCTGTCCGTTTGATTTATTCATCGGTCATCAGATGTACAAGACGTCTCTATCCGCGGCGAGGATGAGCAACGGACTTCAAGAGAAGACATACGTTATTATCATCTGGCGGCCGGCCAAGACAATCGGTCTATGCCTGGCTCGAGTCGAGCGCTAATATGCGCGAGCTACACTCTCACAATATCACACGAGGCCACACGTGCGCAATATTCGCTCGCTGCACGCGCTGTCTCGTTGTAACGAAAGATTTTCGTAAATTAATGCACGTCTCACTCGTCCTCCGAACTCGCCTAACTAACCCCGAGCTCGTAAATATAACGCAAAGCGGTTGTTTATGGGTCTTAATTCGGATTAGAGAACGTGTTTATTTCCGCATTGCTAAATTACGCATTCACACGCGCGATATTATTTTGGCAAAATAATTGGTCGAGGAGGAAGTTTTCTACCATTTTGTATTTCGTTGCGGTATCTCAGATCGACTTCCTCGAGTGCGCCAATTTTTCGTACAAAATCGTAAAAATGACCAGGTTTTTTATCTCTTATCTAACAACAACTGTAAAATTAAAATTGCGAATTAATAATTTACTCGAAAATAAATTTATCGCAAGGAAAGTGCTTTAAATGGCGAGATAGCAATTTACAGGGCTGTTCTGAGCAACAACAAACAAAATATTATATAACAAACACAATGTATTAAAGACAACAAATACTCTCGGATTTTGTTCATAAAGTGCGTGTCTGCTTGCGTAATTAAAATCAACCGAGTATACTCAAACGCAGAGTAAATACACTTACCAGTACAATTGAACCAACTGTAACAAAGCGGCAAATGGCAAAAGGTATTTTATTCTCTCACATAACAAATATACTCATCGTTACAAAAGTGATCGTCTTCTCGTCAAACACCGTTGAAAGGGTTGAGAAAAGAAAAGAAAAAGACGTCGGTTTTTAAATTGAAATGAATGAGGTCAAGTGCGAGCATAAGCAAGTTCTAATTATTCCATAAATTAAGAAACATTATACAGAATGAAGCAAATTTTTATTATTTTTCTCACGCAGACACGCACAAGTAATTAATATCCGCATTTGTTATTCAATCGCATTTGGTCTTTAAAAGATAACTGTGTAAATTATATACGCGCGATTCAGAGAAGCACAGAGTGTAAAACGCGTTATTGCCAGATATTCGTATGGCATCGATGATCCGAAAGACAAGCTTACAAACAACATGGAAATTCAAGGGGAATATACACACCAGCAGGTTCTCTAGGATATATACACACACACACACACACACATTCCACGCTGATCGTGTTTCCATTCACGTCTCGCGTGTCGCTTTCATTAATTTTAATGGCGAATCCGGGGCTCCTCTCTTTCTACCTTTTTCATCGATAATCCCCGTAGGTATAGTTCCCGTTCGTGCTTATATACCGGTGCGCTGACGTCGGTACGAGCTTTTGCCATTCGAGCCCTTCGGAAATTCATATTCATACGACCGTGTGCGGCACAATTAAATACACGGCGTGTATTTAACGCGCGCTCGTGTTTTTCTTTCACACAAACTCGCCCCGCGTTTACACGAGATGTGATTCATCTTATTGAGATACCGAACGTAAGAATATTGTGTACGACGCGAGTCGAACACAGTGCGGTTCACATTATATCGGACTAGACATATCGACTACATAGCGACACATGTCTCTCGAAGGAAGGACGATGGTTATTTATCGGTGCGAGATAATCACGACTTGATTGAAGTTATAGACGGGAGCAGCGCGAAGGCAGAAGAAGGCGCGGATGTCCTTATTTCCACGGCAGGAAATCGTTCGGACCGATGCGATGAATGAGCTTGTGGAGGAAGAAAGAAAGAGAGAGAGAGAGAGAGAGGTTTTATCTTATCCGTCGCCCGACTACCGGCTCCTTTATTGCCCGACTTTCTCGGCTCGTCGGTTAACTACAATATAGTGACCGGTCTCTCTCTCCTTTCGGTCTCGAGAACGAGTCGCGCGCGCGCGCGCGCGCGCGCGCACACACACACACACACACACACACACACACAGGATTTCTTTGCGCCTAAGATTGCGCGCCTCGATCCCGAGGTAGCGCGCGAGAAAGCAAATGGAAACCTTTTTTAAAGAACGACGTAACGCTAAATCGGACGAGGCTTTTGCATTTTGTTTGCCAATGACCCGCGCGTGTAGCCGATTTCAATGATAACATTTTAAATTATACGAGCGTAAAGCCATTTGCCATTTCCGAGTTAGCGATTAATTTCGCGATTGCCAAAAGATATGTAAAAAAAATATAAAATTGAAAAATATTAAGATATTGATATTAAAAAAAAAAACTAAAATTATCAGATTATTCGCAGCTGAAACTTCACATAAAAGAATGTCCGTGGCAGGGGCGGTAGATATATACACGTATTAGGTGAAGTAAAAAGTTCTGAGCGTTTTCCGCTAAAGATATCTAGCGGAAAACGCTCAGAACTTTTTACTTCACCTAAATACATTTTCTTGAAAAAGGTTAACGGCATTCGTCCGTCTCGTAATGTCGTAATTGATTCGACGTTCGTCGATCGCGAATCAACTTTCACTCGCGAATACTTTTCAGCGCGACGCACCGTCGAATGCGTCCGATCGGCGGCGCGTGTAGTGTACGAACGAATGAGTTAAACGCGCGCAAAAGAAACGACAATACACAAGCGGTGTCGGATAACGTCGCCAGTTGCTTGTATAAAATCCCCACGGCTCGTTATCGATGCCACTAAATAACAATAACGTCGATGAATCGTCACGCCCACGTGTACACTCTCGCGGCGCGACCTTATCTCGTTCAGCAAACCGTTCGCCTTGAGCGAAACCCGCCGCCTTCGCTACGTTTGACAGGATCGCGTGTGGAGAAACATTATTATTACTTATCTCTCTCTCTCGTGGAAACAATTCTCTCGTCTCTTCGCGTGTATCCTCTCGCGTATCGTTTTCAGCGAAATACTAGCGCCCATAAACGTGCGATGCGACCGCAGTCGCCGTTTTTTTTTACTGGTTAAACATTTCATCGTTGCGGATAGAAGATACTGGACGACTGATATTTCAAGCGTGCAACGCGCAAAGCGAAATTGCAAGTCTCTTTCTCTCTTTTTCCTCTATGTACTATGTATTTTCGCACTTTTCTATAATTCAATATTCCAGATTTGATATCGAACTCTCTCTATCGCGTTCTATTTTCACACCGCGCCGAGAAATCGCGTTGTCATAACAAATTGATTTGAGTAATTAATTTCGGAATAAATATTTAAGTATGGAAGATGTCAGAATTTATATTAGTTTAATTTTTAATTATTTTGCTCCAATTGTTCGTGCAAGTTTTCTTGGTACGTCCGATAAAGACGCGCAATTTTCCCGCGAAACGCAAGAAGATAATGTTTCTGATCTCATTCGGAATAAAATTAAAACACATATCTCGCCGGGATAGCTGCTGATATCTGCGGATTCTCCATCTCACGGTCGGCCATAGCGCGAAGTGGAGCTTCGCTCGATCGGAGTAAATTTACCACTTTTTTCCGCTTTCCGCGAATGTGAATTTATTTATTACACACACATACAGAGAGAGAGACGTAACCGCGAATATATTGTAATTTGAGCACCGGCCGCATAACATATTCCGCTCGATACACCGGCGAAAAAACCTGCAGGTAGGCGTGATATCGATGTTGCGCGCGTAACACGCCTGCGCGGTCGCTTTTGTTAGCGTAATTAATCATCACCGCGCGATATTGTTTACACGAAGAAGACACGTTTGCGTTAAAGAGATCTCGAAATAAACCTGTGTTGTGACCTCGATGTGTGGTTCCCACACCGCGTGTAAATGTGTGTTCCGGCCCCGTGCTTCGGTTCCTTGGCCCGGCGCCAGATTCTCCCGTGTTCGAGAACCTTGCCGCAGCACCATTGCCCATTGTTGCATCGCATTGCATCTTGATGTCCGACAACGGAACGAATTCGCCGAACGACGATACGCGCTCTTTTCGCGGCGGTGCGCGCGCGCTTCCGCATCGCCGCGAGAAAACGTGTTCATCATTTTGAAATCCATCTTTTCGTCTGTGTGTGCAGGTTTTTATAGAAGAACCGCATTCGAGTGTTCTCGGTGTTATGCTTATTTGTCCACAGACACGTATTTCCACGTTTATTATCGCACTAGATAGACATCTTTACTCGCGATATTTCACATTTTTGTAAAAAATGTGAAATATTGCTGTTTTCGTAAAATATCGTTTTTCGCACAATTTTTATATTTGAGAGATAAAGAGAAGTGTAGGAAGAAATGCGAAATCGCGACACACTGCCGATTTAATATAATTAGCATAATCGATTACACGCGTGTTGCTGTTCGAAGTGCGGGGGAGGAGGAGGGCACAGCGCGACGCTCCGAAAAATAGAGGGGGACCAGTGTCGCGTGACTCCGGGAAATCCCTCGATCCGAGAACCAATAAAAGGGGAGAGACCATATTTAAGACTAACCGGATTCATTAGAATAAAAGAACGAGGGGATCGCACGATCTGCAGTTTGCGCACGGCGCAAACCGAGGGTATAAAAGGGGTTTTCTTCCTCGTTGCCGGCGCGTGTTTCTGTACGTCTTCTCTGTGCGCGATTATGTCGGACGTAAGTCGAGCGATAACGGCGAAGAAATGTTTGCAATGATAAAGTTTAGATTACGTAAAACGAATCGAGACTGCGAGTTATGTAAAACGCCTTCTGCTGCGATTGCCATTTCATTTTTCCCGACAAGATAAAATCCTCGAAGTTTTCTCGGAAAATCTCAGTTTATTTATAAAAAGTTCACTCGCGGAGGTAACGCTCTCGGATAAATCGATTGCCGACTGGCTGGTGTATTTTTCGTTTCATAAATAATATTTTTAGTCGGCGACGTTGCTTATCACTCGTTCGAAATGTAAGAAGATACTCTCTCTCTCTTTCTCTTTTTCTTTCTCCGATTCAATCGTAATTGGTCTCGTTCGCAGATGAGATTTTCGCGGAACGTTAATTAAAAATCGGCCGACCTACGACGTATCATACGAGCGACCCGAATCAAGGGAGCCACCCTTCGTTCCTCCAATCAGCAGCGCGCGCGAAGTCGCCGCGGCGTTTCGCCGCATACCAGCCTGATATTCTGCTCCTCTGATCCTTCGCGAAGGTTTCTATTGTCCTTGGCAAGCTTATTCGCCAAGCGCGCGTTCCAGTCCGACGCGCTTTATCCTGCTCCAAACCCCCGTCTTTATCCTTTTCCCCCCCTTCCCTGTCGGAACGCGCTTCTCGCTGACGAGAACCATTTCTCCTCTCATCGCCTATCCTCCTTTTTCCTTCGAAAGAGAAACGGAAATTCCTCTCTCGTGGTATCCTGATAAATATTAGCACGCGCGAGAAGCGAGTTTCCGGAAACTATTTCAGATCACCCGAGACTAGACTTTGGGCTATTGCGCGGGTCGATTTGAGAGCACGTGAGTGTGCGTGAGTAAGGTAAGGTGGGAACGAGGAGCACCTGTTATCCTGCGCCAGGACGACGAGTCGACGCGCGCGGACTCTCCTCCACTGACGCGCCGGGTTTCCAGATCGATATTGCCCAGCCGCATGTAAACTTCTTATATTCCCGGAGCCCGCGATACGAATCACATCTCCGCATCGACATGCAAAGCTCTAATCGGTTTCCCTTTGAATTCCTTCCAATTGAGACTCGATCCTCGATACTACCCCCTTCCCGCGGCCATTTTGAATGTTGGACGTCAAAAGGAAATAATTACAATCGCGAGACTTGTGCGGGAAGATGAGAGGAAACATTCAACCGCGCGCGGACTTGCTTTTTAATCGATAAGGCGCACTCGTGAAATATATTATCGTCTTCTTTTAAGTTCAACGACAAACTCGTGTTGGCAAAATCGACTCGAAGCGTTCGCGATACACGCCGCAATAAATGTATTGCGTTATTACATTTACGAGCGAATTGTTGAATTTTGCAATTTTTATGAGTTTCACATGCGCGCGCGCTCCATATCGGTCTGGTTTACAGCTGAAAACCGGCGGCGCGCATATTTCTCCGACCGAGGAAATAATTTTGCAAGTATCGCTGCAGTTGTGTGGATAAGAAAAAGCGGATACACACACACACACACACACACACAT
This sequence comes from Pseudomyrmex concolor, assembly GCA_014839585.1. NCBI lineage: Eukaryota > Metazoa > Arthropoda > Insecta > Hymenoptera > Formicidae > Pseudomyrmex > Pseudomyrmex concolor. The sequence continues at coordinate 4,573 of QVOB01027849.1, read as the reverse complement.
TTATCTCCATATCACTTCTCTCTTTTACTCGCAAGTCACGATTTAGGGTAATATCGGTTCTCTCCGACGACTGAATCGCTCGTTTCGTTTCGAAGCGTCGGCGGTGGATGCACGCGAGTGCCGTAAATTACGACGACGGGACTCCGAGGATGCGAATTGTGGGCGTCCGGCGCGGGATAGAGGGAAGGGTCCGTGAAAGGGCCCGCGTGTGGTTGGGAGTGGGACGACGTGTGGGACGGTACCTGCGAAGGTGGATACGGGGGCTAACAGTTAGCGCCAGACGGTCAAAAACTCGCCGGACCGGCTGCCACCGCGGGCAGTCTTCTTTTTTTCTGCCTGTCGCTCGTTTCTTTTGCGCGAGCTCTCTCGCGCGCGGCTTATACAGAGAGCCCGAGAGACCGCGCGCTCATTCATTTCGGCTTACTTTCTCGTGAAGTAACGCGCGCGCCCTCGGGAAAGGGGCGATTTAAAAATGATCGCGTCTCGGCTCTTCTTCTTCTTCTTCTTCCGTCGGGGCTGCGGTCTTGTTTCGGTTTCCGAGATTTATGTCGGGGAATCATTTCCGTCGCTATTATCGAGTATAATATTATTATGATGATCTCGATGCTTCAAAAAGAAAATTTTTTTTCACGCACTTCTTTTGTCAATATGACACGCGGTACAATGACAAATCGAACCGAAATAATCCGAAGTGATCGAGGTTTCCTCCCCCTTACGTCTCTTGTGCCCCGCAGCGTGTTGTTTATCGATCATATATATTCGTATAAATATCGACATGGTGACATTCCACCGAAAAGAGCCTTTTTTTTTGTGCTGATGGGAGCGACGATGGGGGAGAAAAAAGCGAGTGAGAGAAAGAAAGAAAAAGAGAAGAAAGATGAGAACGGGACGGGAAGGAGTAGGTCGAAGTGACAGGAGGAAGAACTAGAGGCTTCCCTTTCCTCTCGTGATTCTCTTCGAATTTGCATGCGGGACTTTGCCTTGGACCGGTCGAGATATCGATTCGCAGGTGGCTGCCCAAAGGGATCGCTTACAATGCGATTTATTACGGGGGACCACCTGCTCGCAGAAATCTCAATCGCACTGTCTGCGAAACGCCGCCATCTCTCGCCGCACACAATGACGGATGCGCTCGCCCTCGATTTCTCACGAATCTTCATTAGCGTTGTTGTGGCGGTTTCACCGCGAGAATTATGAGACACGTAACAAAAAGGTGGAACAAATTCTCGTAAACTCGGCAAAGAAGATCAAAGTAAATTCTCGACTACTCGATTGGCGTGTAAACTCGCGCGCGCGCGAGTTCGACGCGCGAAAGAGGTAAATTCTCGAGAAGGTTGAAAGCTCGCGACGAAGGAAAGTGGCGAGTCAACGCCACAAGCGAGGTTAAACGCTACATCAGCGTGGAAATACGAAACGAATATTGGCGAACGTCACAGGAGGCCGGCAAACTTCCTTTTTTTTCATCGAACACAGAACAGACAAATCGATATCTACTCGCGCAGCGATTCCGGCGTTTTCATCTGTGCTGTAGCCGACCGCGACCTCGCGGGGTCACTGACATCCCTTCGTCGTCGGTTGCCGTTTGATAAAATTGCGGCCGCCGGAAATCTCGCCGGTAAACCCGATTATACGCAATTCGCGACCTTGAAACGCTTCCGGCCTTTCCGAATATTTTTTGCGATATGCATTATTTCAGATTGGCTTCGGGCGCGCGCCATGTGGTTTTCCAGTTGCGCGATCCATTCGATCGGAAAACACACACGCAGTTAAGTTTTATGAAACGCGCAAGTGTGTTGCGCGCGTACATCGACCAAATGTACTAATCTCGCAGCGGCGACTAAAAATGCAATGGGATTCTATTTTTCAAACGAAGCGCGCGATCGTCGCGAAATGAAATGCATCACATTGGCGTGTATAAATAAACGTGTGCGCGCACTGTTTAGTCGCAGTTCTTAGCGTGAGTCGTGTCGTGCGACGTGATGATTCAATCAGCGATTGAGTCGTGTCTGATTTGTGCGCAACAAACAATTTGCGGCGCGCGTATTGCGTAAAATTTTAATACCTTTCCGCGATTTTTCAGTCGACGGATAATCAGGCGTAGGCCTGAGCGCGAGCGATCGCGAATGAATCGAACTTGTGTGACCGTTCGTTAGCACGTTTGTATAGTACGAGCCGTCCTCGAAATAGGTCGCGAATCGCGCACGTCGCGAATTTCTTTTTCGATGAGTATCGATCGTGGCCGCGGTATGTACGCTTTTTTAGTATGTCGTCGGGGAATTATTTTTCACGAGGTTCGAAAGAGAGAGAGAGAGAGAGAGAGAGAGATAGAGAGGAAGATCTCTCCGTGAAAACGGATCTGTTGTAATCGGTGATCTCGAACGGAAGAAAATAATTCTATTAACTTTGTTCAAAGTTAAATTTTCGAATTAACATCCGGGTCGCGAATTTTAATCTAGGATCAAAATGTTTGGAGAAAATCGGGAAATGAATACACTTCTGCGTATCAACATCGGCGTTTCCGGGTTCTTCCCGAGACTCTTCCTTCAAAAATATTTTCGCGAAATTGTTTAAATTTCTATGTTCATGCTTAAAATTTCATCTGTTTCGTACACCTCGCGTTTCTTTGCATGCAAGCACGTGTTAATTTTAATTATCCCAAAGCTAATTTGGAAGAATGGTATTTCCAACTATGCAAACATGGAAATGGAACAGTCGATGTGTATTCATTTTGTCTGTTCAGGTCTCGTAGTTTGCCTTGTATCGATGCTAGTATGCGATTTTTTTAAACGCAACACGAGCAGGCAAATAAAAAAAACTGCAGTATTTTTCAACGCTAGTTAACAACAACCATCACGTCAATTCAGACAAAGTCGAAACGTCAATCGATCGCTCTGTAGTTCCGTCCCGGTTCGATTACTTTTTAACCGTGAAATGTTGTTGCGCGATATTATACGAGCGAAGCTGCAGACGGCCGACCTTAATCAGCTATCCCCAGCTCATAGGACCCAGTCGATCGTGTGACGCTTCCGAACGACTTCTTGTCGTTTCTGCAACCTTGCTCTAACACAGGCCCTCTCCTCATTTCACCGTACTCGGCAGGGAGAGCGTCACGCTCTCTCTTCTGTGGCAGCACCGGTTCGGTCTTGACGGCTCCGACAACGAGGAGGAGGTAGCGGGCAACTCGCGTGCTCCTTTCCACGACTCGGCTTCCATCCTTTTCTCGACCAAGCGGACCTTCACCAGTTCCAACGTCAAAACTAAAATATTGCAAAGAATCTATTTGATACGAGATGCGAGAGCTCGTTAGACGTGAAATCTTAATGAGTTCCAACGTTCCTCATGTGCGAAAATAAATCTCCGCGCTAATTTCGACGATGAACATAATTTCGAAATACACGCGTCGATTTCTCTGTGTATTTACGCAATGCATCGATATTTTATAAACAATTTCTTCCCACACACACACACGCACACACATAGGAGCGCAACTTTACAATTATCGTATTACAGAGACATAATCGATCGCGATTACCTTTTCCGAGTACACATGCATGCAAGAGCGGGTTACGTGTGTGCGTTTCGACGCGCATGCACTTATATCGCGAGGCGCAGTAACAGTTGACGTGGTCGCGAGGAGGTAACTCCTCTTCCTCTTCTTTCCCCGATGACGAGGCAATTGGACAGCCAGCCCTACCACACTGGCTCGAAGAGAGACGGTGTAATTTCTCCTAGCTTGGCGTTGTCTGGCTTGACAACGGCTCGGCGTTATGCTCGCCTGATACCATGGGCAGCCGGACGCAGACGTGCAAGATGGCACGCCCAGCTGTCGCCACGCAGACGCCGTCGATGCTGGCAGCCGCCACGGCAACAGGATCGCATGTGTCAGCCATGGTGTGTGTGTGCATGTGTGTGTATGTGTATATGTTGCATATTCGTGTTTTCTCGAACAGCGTCATGGCCTTGCAGTCGCGACGCTTCCACAGCCTCTAATAATAGTGATAAACTGCCGCATGTGCAGTTGCCGCGACTGATACCGCGCCTTGTGCAGCGATCGCGCGAGGCCGCCTTGCCATTGGGAATCGAACCGCGCCCGTGCAAAATCGATGCGCCGCTGCGGCCGCTGGCATTTTTTTTTTTTCTTTCGTCGGCAAGCGCAAATCTAATCGCGCAAATCATTCATGTCGCGAAATTATTCAAGCAGCTTCGGGATCATTGAGATCATTCGGATGTGAGACGCCTGATTGAATATCAAAGTCGCGATATCGAGTACAGTTTAACACACTCAAATCTCTCGAGGAAAACTTCCGAGAGGAATATTGACGTTCGATATTATGTTTGTTTTAAAGACAATTATTTGTGTTCTTTTTTAGTTTTCGTCGGAACTTCTCTTCGTGGCGAGGTTCTCACGCGAGAGAGAACATATAATTGCAGTAACTCTCTGTGCGAAACACAGTAATTTTTGCCAACCACATATACTTATCCACAGTCGTGGATCCAAACTCTCCGCGCTCGTTGTCAATCGGAAAGATTTTGTCGAGATTTCGCCGGCGATTATTTATTCCTAAAAAACGTT
>QVOB01027848.1:0-43860 GCA_014839585.1 Pseudomyrmex concolor | reverse complement strand
TCATCTTGAAAAGCCAAACGTCAGAAAGCAACAATCTAATCAATCTTGTTAACTCATCAATAATAATCAAGCCAAACGATTTCTGTTTCTTATCAGTAAATAATAAGAAACGATGAAATGTAGAGACAAGAGCGATGCGACAAAAGTTCTGGAAACCGGGAAAGGTTTAATTTGCAATCAAAGTTTGTTACTCTCGTTCGAAACGCAGAAAGTTTTCTCGAAGAGTTTCTTTTTTTTTTTTAAATATTCATTCCATATCTCTTCTCTTTGCGTAATTCTCGAGAAACGATTTCGTTAGATTTCTGCCGCTCCTCAATCTTAATCATTCGTTTCCTGTTACATAATACTTTTAATCTTCGATTTGTTGATCAATACGCGATTCGTGATATTGTTCACGTTCTTCATTGAAGAAAAAAAAAGGAGGGGAAGAGAAAGAGAAGAACGCGGAGAGAGAGAGAGAGAGAGAGAGGAGGGAAGGGAATAAATTATAGACAGCGCACGTATGTTAGTGCACGCGTAAGCGCGCACGTACGCACAAACCCGCAGTGCACGCGCGCTTTCTTTGCGACGCGTGTCGTTACCTTTTGCGCGTCGCGCAAAACGAGAGGAGCGACGAAGGTGATTGGCGGAGCGGAAGGTGGGGCACACAGACCGAGACCGTAAACGAGCGCGTACGCTGTTATCGAAGGACGGGAAGAGATGTATGTTGCGGAAGAAACGAAGAGGTAGGAGGGGGGAGAAACAGACGGAGAACCGGTGGATGAAGAGTGGGAAAGGCCGACAGATAAACATTACGTTGTGCGTTAGGCGTTCACGCGTCGTTAGTTCAAAGCAAAAACTCGTCGACGTACGAGCTTCTCCGACGACAACGCGTTCACCACGCAGCACCGCTACTGTTTCTGTAAGACCGACGTTGCTTGAGGAGAAGACCGTATCTTCGTCGCAGCAGAAGTGAACGCAGCAGATCCGAGAAGAGACATGCTCCAGCGACCAACAAGTCACTGACGAGAGAAAATTCCACGCCAAGAGACACTCGCTTATAGACAATTCCGCGCGCGCTTGAGACACTACTCTCTCTTTCTCGCCAAACGACGACAGTTGATCTCGACGGGAAAAACACCATGGATCTCGTCTACGTGCCGGAAGTGTTCACTTACGGCTACTCGAGAAATCCGCAATACCGCGATTACGAACAGCCGTGGAACAAGGATTACTTCGGAGCTACCGGTGGTAAGCGATGAAGCTTTTGTCATTTGTTTCATCGACGATATACGGTGATTGCGGAAGAAATAATCGTCGCACTCCGAAAAGTCGCGCTATCTTCTTGAAATGGTAATTAACCATGGCAATTAACTCGTTCTCCGAGTTTCTATTACTGGAAGTCTTATTAATAATAACATTTCTGTGAATTGTCTCGTTTTTTCGGGTCGTTATGCAGATGATGATTTGTTTTTCATAGACTTCCTTCCATCAGGAAACAAAAACGTGTAATCCGTAATGTAACACAAATGACGTGCATTCACGCGCTTTCTACGGAGCACGTTTCCTTGAATAGACAGGACGCCTCTTCTCTTTTTCCGTTCCGACCGTAAATTCCATTTTACCAACTTCGGAGTTCCTTTTCTCGAACACAAAAGAACGCTCGAACACACGTTTTTTTGTGTCGTAAAAAGCAAGTAAAAATAAACGAGATCCAAGAAAACTTCAAAGACTTGTTTGAATTTGATCTCGATCTTGTGATTCAATCGATGACTCAAACGCCTTCCAACACGTCGTTGTTTTTATTTAAAAAATCGCTGAAACATAACGTTTCTGATTAGTCACAGAATCATGTTAAATTGATGATTACATACATGCTATAATATGCGATGCAATCATGCGTGAAAAACAGAGCTAATGCGCCGATGATAACATTTGCTCAGCGCTGATGTTTACAAGTGCGCAGCGCGCGAAATGATTTCCCATCTTTGCGATAAAAAAAGACCTAACTGTAATTATTACTTTTTATATTAATTATCAAACAAAAAACATACTCTCTTTGTACTTTTAATTCCTAATCATTTGATTATCTTTAATTACGCGTTAACAAAATGGAATTCGTAAACGTACGTAGATAGTAACTGCACTTTTTAAGATCTCTAAGAAAAGGAAGTTGAGACTTTCGTTTTGGAAAAACATTCCAGCAATTGTGTTAAAAAAAAAATATTGTTAGTGTTTTTTTTAGGGGAGGATGAGAGGTGCAAGAGCTAATTTTAAATTTATCTCAAAGGATTACGAGCGAATTTTATCAATCAACGAGTTATCTCGCGAGATAAATGAGTTTCGATTTTCGTTTCGAGGAAAAAAAAAAGACGTAGGTATTTTATCTTTGATTTAGTGCTTATTAATCAAACTTATTACGCGTATTGGACCCGGGGTGTGTTTCTCGACCTGATACGAATTTTACGATGTTAGCATTGAACTCGCGAGAGATAACCGCGTAAGTCTTCAAAAGTCCTTTTGCTCCTCGCGCACGCATTATGTGTGATATTTACGACTTGCGAAAAAATTTACACAGCAACAGAAGCAGTGGAAACCTTCTTAATTCTTCAACCTACAAAAGAAAAATATATCATCTAACACTTTACCATTCGGTGCAAAATAAATTTCATTTTAGAAATAAACTAAAATTGTTTCTCGAAACTCCATTTAGGTGATATGTTATCCGAGTGAGGTTCGTGAATAAAACATTTGTTTGTTATTTTGCTAATTAGACGTTTCAGGTAGAACTCGATAATGAACGCAAAAGAACTTCCCTATCGGCGTGACAAATGAAGCGACACGTAAAAAAAAAAAAAAGAAAATAAAAGCAAAGATACAAAGCAACTGAAAGCGGAACTAATGCCAGCTTTTTTCTTTAGTGTTTAAAAAAAAAAAAAAAAAACCGTTGGAACGGTTAATAATGGTTGAACCTTGCACCGAGAAGGTCGTCGCGCAAAGCGCGCATCCGGTTTCTAAAGATAGAATGAAACAAAAGGTAGAGGGAGGGTAAAAAAAAACCCGCGGGAAAATCAGAACAATCGGAAGCGGAATATTGCGCGGGAACTTTCATCGCGTCCGGGAAGAGGATCGTGAAACAATCTCCGAGTTCTGCGGTTTATCGCGACGTACGTGCGCGACCGCGAAAACAAGTTATATTTGTCCCATAGCGATCTGGCGGGGAATCTGTTTGTCAAAGACGGGATCGTATCAAACGGCAAAGCAATTCTAATTATCAGCGAAAACGAGCGTTAATTGACATTTCTATTCCTGCGCGTGTAACAAAAATTACAAAATAAATTAGCTACTTGCGAGACAGTCCGAAATTGTGTTCATCTAGTCATTTCAAGTTTGTTAAAACCGAGGAAGACGCGAAAATATGATATTTTGTCTATCTATTAAAAACACTACAATATAAAATTAAAAAATCACTTTGCGCAAAAGATAAAAATTCTTCTCGGCGAGGTATTTAATTTTGCTTGATGGGAAAAGAAGATCGCGAAACGCTTTCTCCTCCAGTGAGTTTCGTAACGAACGAAAATTACTGAGGCATCAATTTTGCATCAAAATCAACGTTGTTACGAAACGGATTAAAAATGTTGATAAGATGCAATTGCCCATTGCAAAAGCAAAAAACTTCTGAACTGAGTGTCCGTTCGACACCTAGCGCATTCCTGAGTTTCGCTCGCTGCGCAAGCGGCTGAATAAGCAATTTGAACGCCATCATTAACATACATTATCATATTATGTTACAACGTTTTATTATATGCGTTACTTCTCTGTACCAAGTAGTTAATAAATCCGAATTTGCTTCAATATTGTCGGATTTGAAATAATATTAAACATCAGTCGCGTCTGCAGCCGAGCGAACTAGCGACCTATTTTCCTCTTTCTAATGTTCAAGTTTTTGTTTTTCTCAATTGAATAGTTGCGAAGTGCCGAAGCTATTCTCGTTTGTTGTCGCACGCGCTATCATATATCTCCTCATGCAAATCGGACTCTGTTTTACATTAACGTAATCAAAGTTGCATAATTACGTGCGCAACAGCCGATGTTCATAAACAAAAAAATAAAAAGATTATCGATATTCGCGATCGAGTTTGTTTACTCATTAACCGAACAAATATGCATCGAATGTTTACTACGCACGAAAACGAAAGTGCCGCCCTGTTATCGCGCTTCAGATAAAAAATTGCGTTATATCAGATAAAACGAATACATATTAAAACGCGCGTATCTCGGAGAGAGAGGGAGTGGAATCTATCGTTCAAGAGTACGTTAGAACTGAGAACACAATGAAGCACGTTGTCGTGGAAGATGAAGGCGCCAGATGTTAAACGTGCTAATTGCGTGCCGATCGTTAGAAACGAGAAATAGAAGTTCTCTTTCTTGACTTGAATTCGCGTAGATTTTTCTTCAAAAACTCTTGCAAGACACAGTTGTCGCTATTATTTAAAGATTCAAAGTAGCTCTTTCTCTCTTTCTTTCTGAGATAACGCGCGATAATACAAATGTGTTACGCGAATTGTCCAATATCCAGCGCGCGATACACATTCATCACGTTTCTACACACGTGTATTTTTAGCCGGTTTCTCGAGGTGACTAATAGTCTCAGTACATGACCCGAATCGCGTTCAAGCAATTTACAACATCTTTATCTCGACGTATGTGGGTTACAATTTTGCAACACGCGATATAAACTTCCAATTGTTTAAACGAAGAAAAGGTCGTCTATACGTAAACAAATCCAAGACGCATTTTATAAATAATTAAGAACACACGAATTTAATCTCGCAATAACTCGCGATACATTTTCGATTATTCAGGCGAGAAAAACTGGTCTATTCTTGATTAAATAATTTAAAACGCGTTTTTACAGTCGGACATTAAAGTTTATTCGTTAAAAAGATACTTTCAAAGTGTATCTTACGATCCATCGAGCAACTGCGCGAACAATCGTTCGAATTCATCACAGAGATTTTTTCTTTTTTTTTTGTTTTTAATATAACGATTCATCTCGCGGTGTATGTTTTGCGTCACGCTCCGAAGATCAGCACACGCGTACAGTCCAGTCTCAATAGTCAAGAGGCGGAACGCGATAGATGGATTTCCGTGACTTAATACAAGAAGTATAACCATCCGGCGCTACAGATAAACGCATGCCGGGATAACGCTAGAATTTTTTTAATTAGCGCGCTGAGCACTGTGACGGTCACCCGAGTTATGATACCGGCGTGACGTACATACCGAAGTGGAACCAATTGTATTTAATAACATGCACCTCGATCGCGTTGCTATTAAGCGACGAGCAAATCACGCAAAAAAGATGCTAAAGACTTTGAAACGCTTTTTTTTTTTTTGGTTTCTACCACGTACTGTCGTTACTTTAGTTGATTTTTTTCTACATTAAATTACCAAACGTTTAATTTAATTGTTAAATTTGTACATCGTTTATTTTTTTTACCGAGTTGCAATTCGGAAAAGTTCCGAAAAATTCGAACGTAATGCGCGGAGAAACCGCACACCTCATTACGGACGCGAGAAATGCGCTAATAGTTTAATTACTGTCTTCGCGGACTTGAGACCAGTTTTCCTCGAAAAACACCGCGCTTTTTTTCTTCATTCATGAACCGCGCGCTCGTTTGAGAGAAGAAAAAACTACCACGCGCTTCGAGAATATTCATATTAGCGAACCGACATGGCCGAGAAATAAACAAACCGGTTTGACCGGCGAGCTTTATATAACTTGCGAACTACGTTTACAATCTCTGGACATACGCGATTTCCATTATCAGAGAGAGAGCGAATATTTTCACTCTTTGTAAAAACATATGAAAACGACCGGGCTTATCGTTTCGCGTGTGTGTCTCAGGCAAGGTAGGAGAGAAGCACCGGAACTCAGAGAAACTGTCCAAAGAGAAGTGTCACTTGTGCAAGGAGATGAAACGGCGAAACTTGGCTGTTTACATCAGGAACAAGCGAAGCAACTCTTACAACGAAGAGATCGAAGAGGAGGAGGAGCACGATGCAATGACGAAACACGACGAGAAGAACGGTCGGGAAGCTGCCGACCAAAATAAATCTGCGAAATCCAAAACAGATAAGATGCAAAAATCGTAGCTCTTTGAGCTGTGTTGCAAAATCAACGCTCTACTGTAACAATCATCACGTTTTATATAATATTTGATATTGTTAAGAGTTAGATGTAACATACATGTAAATATACGCAACAAAGATAGTTTAGTATTAGGGCGATGTGTTAGAAAAAACGCATTAGAAGTCAACAGTTTTACCGCTCGATTATCGCTTGACTGAATAACGGAATGCTGCATTTCCGTTATTCACTCTGTCAGCAGTGAGTCATTAAAAAATTTATAGTTCCCGTAACGTAGATTTTTCGAAACGCGGATAAGTCGAGGACACACGAAAAAAAAAAAAAATAAACAGTAAGCAAGTTGGTCACGGCTCCGCGATTACAGACAGTCACTGGAACATTCTGTCCAAAACTCGCCTGTCGATTGGTAAGAATTAACTTCATTTATTGCTATCATTAACTGCTTCAACCTTATTTAAGTTTTCTCCGTGCGTCTCCGACCGCGTATATTTTATAATAAAAATATTTAAAGACACGAATGTTAAATACGGTTTCTACGTGTATTCGAGCTGTTGACATATCGCAGCCGGTAACACCGTAAGTGTTACCTTGCTTCGGAATATTTGAAGAAGTAAAGTGAAGGATAACAATGCTAATTTTGACGAACCTGTTTACTGTAAGAAACTATATACATGTAAATAAGAAACTATATAGATTTAAATAACTTTCGAAGTTTTATCTATGCGTGCTTCTGGAAATTTTTGTATTATTAAAAAGAGATAACGTATCACTGTAATTATAAATTCTACAGTTTTGCATTTGTTTGTCTACGACCAAAGCTGCATTTTTAAAATTGCTTACATAAAAAAAAAAATCTAAGATTCAAGAAATAATTGCAATTACCTATTGTATTCTCTTATTTCTCTGTACAAATTTGAAAAAACTAAGCATGTGAAAGAATTAATTTACGAAAGTTACGTGTAGATATTTATAACGAGAAACACCATCAAGCTGAACACTTGTTGATATCAAGACTGAAGACACGATTAGCGTGTTATAGGACATAGTCGAGTAAGTTAGTTTGTATGTAGTTATGTATGTGTAAAACTATTGTTATGTTACAATAATGTTACGCACAAGCCAGGTCTAAAAGTCTGTGGCTTATAAGATGTGCGCTACTGTGTGTACATATGCGCATATTTACGAGCATGTAATACCTCGTATACTCATCAGAAAGATGTCACAAGTATTTTTTTATTGTACTTTTACTTATCAAACTCGCACGATTCATTCGATAACAATCTGCTTGAGAATATTAAATAAAACGATAACGCTGACTAAAAGTACACACAGCAGTCTTTTATAACTCTGTTTTAAGGTATTTCTGATAGGAGATAAGCGCGTTAAAATTTCATCAGTAAAGTTACGCTTCTATTTGGACAACTTCCATATATGAATAAAACAACACTTACTTTTAGCAGCCAAGTCAGTACTGATTCGCGATACGGCACAAATCCCTGCTTGCGATTATTTGTGTTCTCCGTGAGCGTTGCGATGACCTTTCCCAAAGTGAGCAAGGATTTGTTGATGGAAACGCCTTCCTGTTGTACAAATCAAACGAAAAAAAAAAAAAAAAAAAAAAAGAATCAGCCGCATCTGTAAACGAACTCTTAATCTGTCACCAGTGGCAGAAGTTTGGCTCAATCTCTCGCTACCAGCCAAGTCTACCAGATTGATTTTACTACGGCGATTGGTGTCGAGTGCCTGTCCAAGAGAGTCCAACTGGTCCTTCGCTCGCGACTGAGTTAACACAATGCTGAAGATGCTGTGAGATCGCGAACTCTTCTCGTTCATACCGGTCGCTGCTGTAGCTTTTTGCGAGTTTCCTACTTTGAGCCAAGTCTGAAAACACAGGAGATTATATCAACAAAATGTTTGTATGTGTTTTGCTATTACACGTCTATGAAAGTACCTGCAAGTCTTTATAATTTTGCACACAGTGCTGGCTCAAGTCTACAACGTAAGGACCGAAGACAGGATGCTCTCTCACTTTAAGCGGAGCTTTCTTCGATCCGTTGCTCGTGCTCGCCAAGAGATCGTGTATCTTTTCGTTATATATTTCGAAATAGCTGATTTCCACCGTAGTTTCGAACTGCTTGTTGTTATTCGCTCGCGTGAATATCTCTTGACAAAATCGAGGTATGATACCGACTTTTTCGTCGTTCAATTGCGCAGATTCCGTTCCCATTACGCTGTAACTCTTTCCAGATCCTGTCTGTCCGTACGCGAACAAACAGACATTGTAACCCTCAAATGCGTTTTGCACCAAAGGCAATACCATGGTCTGGAAAACAACCGTCTGACCAGCGTGACCAGGTGTGAGCGGATCGTTATAAGAAACGAAGCAATGATCGTAGGCGAAAGTATGTTTTGTAGAATCGCATTCTACTGTAACATTCTGACCAGTTCCTTGAACGACTATTGCAACTTTTGGATCACTTAGTTCCCTGAAACAAATAAAATTCAATAGAGAAAATTTCTCTTGCATAAAATTCAACATAAGACTGTAAATAAGATAAAAATGGTACATGTTACAATATAGAATTGTGTCATTGCTAAATTGTACTCACTTAGAATTCAAGGGTCTGATGCGAATTCCAACAGTAAGATTACTGCTTTCACCCTCATATATTGTCTGCTCACCAACTGCTGTGTCTTCAGGCTTGTGAGACGGAGTTTCCAAATGAACTGCATTGAAACATTCTGGAGTGTTTTGTGACAAAGCATGATCACTGAAGTAACGTTTAATAGGTGTCCTCGTGGACGGTAGAAGGTTGAATTTTACTGAATTGGCACAAGGTGTATTTGTCACCTTCGAAGGCTTAGGGGTAGAAAAGTGCACAGCTTTGTCACCTGACAAGCCGCTTGTGAATTTTGTTTTAACCGGTGTTTTTGGTTTATCGTTAGATGTCGTATTACCAAAACCTGCCGCATCCTCCTGTTTCACTGAGGTTGCAGATTTCGGACATGACAAGTCAGTATTGGACGGAATCTTCTTCGGTGGTCCTAAGGTTTCCATTATGTCTTGTTTTGATACTTTCTGAAACGGGCATTGTTGTGTCTTTTTCATTGCACTTTTGCTCGAAGCAGGCGGCTCGTTGGATGCGGAAGAAAACGCGCTTTTACTTCTGCAACAAAAGTTACTCGATTCTCGTAAAATGACGAGCGAACGCGCGTCGAATAAAATGTCGAGAAAATTACTCTCGGGCATGCAAAAATTCAGTTTTTAGGTTGTATCGGTTGTAAGTGAGACCAGAATGCAATCGTATATCTCATTCACGATACCCCGAAGATATATCATTTGCGCGATTTTTAACTCGACGGTAAACTCTCAACCGTCAAGTTGCAACCTACGCGCAACGGTTGTCGAACGGAACAACGTCAAGTTGAATCATTGCTCACGCTTTTGCGACAGGAACGGCGTTCTCCTTGTTGGAATTTCTCGGCGATGTTGAGAAGATCGCCTCGCAGTATCCGTGGCTGGACGATTTCAAGCTGTGATAAGACATTTCTCGATGGCAAAACTTGACAAAATCGTGTTTTTGGACGAACGCTTTCCTACGTGACAATTTGATTTTTGCGACCTAACTTTACGAATCCCGGGCTTTTGTCCATAGAACACGAACACGCGTGTAGATACGAAAGTGACTCGAGAAATTCGTCCCGAGCTACTCTCCGCCAATCAACGACTGCCGAGTATATCCACTTTTCTTCGCAATGGCTGCGTTCAACAGAGCAAACTTTGTGACATTCGAACGTGATTGGCTCCTACTTTCAGAACCATTAAATCAACAGATTTCTCTCTGGTACTGCTGAACGCGGCCTAAGCCTCACCGTGTAACGAAAATTAACGGCGCCTCTGACGCCCAAAGCGTTGCGGCAGAGAAGTAAAACTGAGGGAAACCGCCAAAATGTTTTTCGCACTCGTTGCTGCAGCTGTGGCTTTTTTGCAATAAAAAATAGGAACTTTCCAGGATCTTCTTTTGTGACAAAGTGTATGTACATAGTTTATCGTACAATATCTATTTTGACATGGGAGAAACAAGTTCAGAGAAGTAAAAGATATAATTAAGAAATATTGTGCGGTTTTCAAAGAGTTGGATCACATTATTTATTTAAATAACATCGTCGAGAGAAAAAGAGAAATGTATTTTTTTTTATCATCCGCATATTATAAATTATTATAACGTCACATTTTGTTACCTACATGTGTGATAGTTTTTGTTACAATCTACATATGCACTATACATGCACATGTAATATCTACATACAAGTTAAATTATGTATATAATAAGGAAATGCATGTTTTATACAATATGTTTATATCATGTTGATGCATAATCGATCTTAGATTGTTTTAAAAATAAAAGTCAAAAGTAAAATGCACAGCAAATATTACGTGCGACAGGTATAATGACAAGAGAAGAGGAGGAGGAGGATTGTCGAGGCGATCGTTTCAAAACCCGGAAGCGGAATCGAATAACAGATCGTCGTTCACGACTTGACTTACTGCCACTGTCACCGAATTGTCGTAATCGCCGCTGGATATCAGCCGCACCGACGTCACGTCGTACGCAACAAGTTCTTTCATATCTGTAAATAAAATCAGAAAACCTGCATTGTAAAAAGATGCTGAAGTCTATTTGCTGAACGGAGTAGATGAAAGATGAGTGTAAAAACATTGTTATATATATATTGTTTATCTCTAGATGTTAATTAATTGAAGAACTCGTTAACCCGGTTTGGAATCGATGCCGCAAATGGTGTTGATCACGTCGAGCTTCGTTGTGTCGAGCCCGTGGCTGCCTCCGATCTGCACCAAATCGCGCGGACTCCTCGTTCCGCACTGAAAATTTTATACCGTATCGTACAAATAGCACGTGAAAATTAGATATAATAAAAATATCAAAATAGAAAAAAACAACAAGAATGCTCGCAACTGTATTAGAATCAACGCGCAAGGTCAATCTTACAGACTTACTTTATGCAAAGTGCCGGTTTCGGAGGTGCGGGCGACGCTCTGCGAGACGCCGCCGACTCCGAGAGCGATCACCCGCACGACACCGGGATAGATAGCTATGAGAGTGCAGTTAATTCGTCTGCCGTAATTGCGAAGCGTGAACGGATCCGTCGTGCTGACGGACAAAACATTGCAGGCTGAAAAAACGATATGTCAAATATCAATCAATGTCTATAATATCCGATTTAAAGTTTTTGTTAGAAAAACCAACGTTAATTTCTTTACAGAATATCTATCAGGTATTTAAAACGAGTTTAAATCTCTCATTATTAGTCGTTTGCTTGACTCACGCCTCGGATTCTTCGGATATCTCACAAACACGACGAAGCCTTTCCCGGACGAAGGTATTTTATACTGGAGAAGCGCGACGTTTTGCGAACTCGTGAAAGTCTTCCTGTACCATCTGCTTTTGCCGCAGAACTCGCTCACCCTCTCCTTTACGGGTAACGTATGATCGGCCTCGCTCGGAAATACCTCGCCGTTCAACTCCCAGCCATCGATCACCTTGTCAAAGTTCGATCTTACATTGTCTCATATCGTGCGAAAATGTTATTTCATCGTTATAATTTTTTTTTTTTACGTGCCGACAATAGATATTTATCTTTCGCGACGTTGCCCGCTGCGTATTCGCGGCGTGTGACACGAAGGATCGAATTTATTCGACAGGAGTTTTCCATTAATAGCAACACGGCGAGAGACAGAAAATAAATTTTGCAATTCGATTTTTGCGAAATTGTCACTGCCGCGACAAGTTGTAATTTTGAATGAATGATTTTGTTTTGTTATTGCAGCGTCAATGAGCGCAGATGGCAACGACCGGGATCTTATTTTTTTAACAATTACACCCGATGACATACCGCCAAAAGTCCGTGACGATCGCAGGGAACGTCGAATCTGTGGAAATATATTTCTACAATGCGATCCGGATCGGTTAAGAAGTAAATGCCGCAAACCTCGTCGTTATCGGATCGAGATACGTAAGAGAACGGTCCGCTGTCCGAGGTAACGAACATACAGTCTGTAATTCAGAATATTAGTTTTTTATATTTTAATACAAATACATACCTACATAGAATACAAACAAATGAAAATACTTCATTCCGGAAAACAACACCGCGATTATACGATTATATCGTTACTATGTCAAGTGATAAAAGAGGTATTCGTCGAAAATCATACGCGGAAAATTATACTAGTTCGACAGTTGTTACGGAACTACCCCCACACGTCCAGCCATTAACACGGATCACAACTGGCGCAGTGACGCAATTACCGCATCAATTGCAAAGTTTACAAGCGTTTAATGCGCCAACCGCGCAACCACAATACAATATTCGGTTCGAACGTGCATAATTGATTTTACGTATCGCAACGATAATGTGTCATTTACAACTTCGCTTCCTGATTACCTGTAACTGGCCGATAATGTTCACGAGACGGATTGAACGAAGCCTTCGCCCCTATCTCGTAAGCCAAGATATTGGCAGCTTTGTTCGACACCTAAAAATCAAGTGAGATTTTTCTCCGATTATTTGCTCGTTAAAAAGTTCAAAGAATTGTATCGAAGACAAAAAAAAAGAAGAAACATTGACATTTTCTTGTGTACAAAGTGTTGCGAGAAATTTATGTAATTAAACGTTCTTTTTTTGAGATGGTAATGACATAAAAAATCTCCTCGTAAAGTGGGAGATACAAAAATAATGAGAAAATAAGCAATATCTGAGAGAGGACCGCAAACCATCAAAGATTAATAATATGATTATATAAGACGATAGAGAAAACTCATTAAAAGCTGGCAATCGACGTTCCTTGCAATAATATTTTCCAGTTCTTGTGAACTTTTATTGAAATAGATTAACATGCTTTACTCGCATCTATTTTTTTTATTTAGCTCAGCTCGAGTTACGAACCGCATACATCTCGTATTGTAAAATATCTTTGCGCATGAAGTTGCTTCAACAACATCTTAAACAATAAAAAATTTATCTTTCGCGTGTGAATTAAATTTTATATTCGTGTAATTTGTTTCCAAATTGAAATCTAATGCTGTTAGAGCATTGCAAAATTTGTTCGAAAGCGTAATATTGCAAGCACAATCGAATCGTTAATTTAAATTGTCGCGAAGAGATGCAACAAAAATGAAGCTAAGTTGGTTCTCTCGAGAAAGGGAGTTTGTTTTATCAGATACGAAAGGCCGGAGCGACTCGGCCACATACAGCGATCTATTTACAACGGTAATTTTATTTTTATCGAGGTTTTGTTAACGCTAAAAAGATTCTTAAAGAAAACCTCTCGGCTACAGGGATGTTAATGAAAGAAAACATTAAAAAATATTTTATTAATATTTTATTAAATTATATTGGCGTCAAGGTTTTATATTTTGAAAAATGTGTATTCAAGCAGAGACACATTTACCTGTTGCTGACGGTGATCGTTGCTGATCGTTGCCCTCGCAATGTAACACATCGCATTGCCGATGATGACCAAGAGGATCGACCTGAAGATCGACTTGCAGAACATCTCACGAACACGACGTGGAAGAAAGTGCGGACCACGAAAGAGCAAACACGCAAACCGAGAACTGAATCCTGGCTCTTTTACTCTGGATCGCAAATCAATGTGAGCACACGAACCAAGCGCGGCAGGTGTTCTGACGGCGTCGCGACCCACGACATCCCTCTTATAGCCATCTCGTGCAACCCCCTCGTCTCGTCCTAGCTCTACGCGCCACCCCCAAACCCTTATTGTTACGTACAATATGTTGAGTTTGGAGACGCGGAGGCAATGTGAAATTGTACTCGAGGATCCAGACGAGCGAAAATATCTCATCCAATTGCATAATATTCCTTGTGTGTGTGTGTGTTATAATATTTTTAAGAGCTACGTTTAAAAAATGTATTTTTTTGTCAGAAAGAGACTTGCATTATTTATTCGCATGTTTAAATTTTACTTGCGACATTGTCCTCATTTACTAGCGCACAACGATCATGAATATCTAAATATTCGCCCATTCTCTCTGTCGCTCTTCAGATATTGACGAAATTCTACCGCAAAATCATTACCGCGGCGGTGAATATTCAGAGAAAAAGAAAGAAAGAGAGAGAAAGAGAGAAATCGACGATTCAAATATTCTTTGATACTAATGTTTTAGAGCAATGCACGTGTGCGTGTTTGACATACATGCGCGGCGCTGTTTTGAGTGGCAAGAACAGGACGCGCGCGTCAACTCGTCAGCGAGATGGACGTTAACCGATTATCCTATATTAGCCCAACCTAGGGAGAAGTTCGCCGTGAATATGTATCGAAGTACACAACAACGCTTCGACGTTATCTCGTCGGGCTTAATTCCGAAGTAATAGAGATCGATGTTGACGGCGCTGGTGGCTACTTACGCGGCGGTGTTACTCGCGCAAAGCCTTACAAATGACTTTCTGAAACGCCAAAGGGAAGATGAATTATTCTCTTTCCTTCGAGATGACAATCGATTCGAAATGTAAGTTGTTGTTATCGATTAGTTTTTGTTAATTATTTTGTGAAATAATTAAATTCTTCTCTTTTCTCTTTCTCGATTTTTTCTCTTTTTTTTCATATGTACAATCACGGAAATGAATGTTAACACAAAGACACTATCATTTTGACTGGTAAATTGTTTATTGTAATAAATCTAGTTTCTCTGCTACATCAATAAAATATAAAAAAAAAACCGTTTGAATTGTAAATTTTTTTTTTTTTTTTTTTTTTTTTTGTCTTTACACACTTGATGGAACCAAGGTAGTCCGCGGATGTCAAAATCATCCTACTTGACGGTATCTATTTAAATGTAAATGGTGAACATTATATAAGTGTGTTTTCTCTCTCTCGAAGAAGAAGTGAAACGCAAAGTGCGGCGTATTTTGATGACACATGTGAATAAATAACTGTACTTATCTCACTTGTTTCAGAATCTAAAAAAATCAGAAATTATATGAGAGAAAATGCATCTCTTTGTTTCTCTTCTCATCTCCTCTTCTTCAAAATACAAACAAGTTTTTCTCTTTGTATATTTTTTTTTGTGACCTTGATAAGAATGCGACACACGTCACACGGCAAAACTGAATATGCGATTTTCATGTTTACGATTAAGCGGAGAGCGGTCGCACTCAAAGTAGAAAGCACTGCGAATAATACAATCGGTGGAGTCTACAAACACTGTAACTTGTCGATTTGCAATTCACGCAAGCGAACGAATTAAAGCGTTGGACGTAGGCGGACTAGATCTAAAATATTGATAAATACGCGATCATCGATTTGCGCGACAATCGGAAAATTTTCTTGAAGAAAACGTAAAATAATAATGTTTTGTCTTTAGAAATTTCCTTTTGATAATTCAATTTTGTGGAATAATAGTGAGTTTGTTCAGCTTCAGTCTGTTATTCACAATGCGCGCTGTTCGTTGAAACCTTGTTATTTCTATAAAAGAAAATTCTTAATACTTAACGATGCTGCGGAGGCATGTATATCGGATAACGTTCCGCTTCTTCTTCGGGAAGCACTTGATGACTCCTGTCGTGCCAGGCCTCAATCGGAGAGTGATACAGTCCGTAATTAATGCCACTGGTGGCTATCTTTTTCAGGCCCTGTATGCTGGACAATATCAGAGCCATTTTGGCGAGGATCAGAGCCTTGCCGCCCAACACGGCGAGGAACTGAAAGCCCATCGGTATGAAGACCGAACCTATCAGCATCAGGCCCAGCATCATCATCGGCATCATGCCACGGTGACGATGCCGACGCCTTCGACCTGTGTGTGAAAACGTACGAATTAAATTTATAAATTTACCTCGCAATTTGCGTCTATATCTGATTGTAAACTCACTTTGCACGATATTGCTACTCAGATCTGGTTCGGACGTGTTGGTAGCTGTCTTGAACATACGATCCAGGTCGACCTTGAAAGCATGAGTACGTAGAACGCGCGTTAATCGATTCCAGATGATCGCCGGCCAACTGGCATCGTCTCCCAATCTGTCGGATGATAAAGAATTGTCATTTCCGAGAAAACATTGTTACACGTGTTTACACAATTATTGATTCTGCTTTGACAAGTACGAGACAACGCCGAACTATCAGGTATGTTTTTGATTAATTTTCTGTTTCTTTTCTCGTTACATTTGCCAATTATGTGATTTGCAATATGTTATTTATTTGTATATAAATCAATTATTATATTTAATTAAGTATTTAATCGTAAATTATGAAAATCGAACTCACTTAGAGTTCGTACTGTTGTCATCGTTTGGACGAAAGCGGATTAAATCGACGCCGTCGAATACCGAGATGATGTCGTCGTCGAGGAGAGTGTCCAAAGTCTCGACGGCTCTCTGCTGCACGCACTTGCGAAAGATCTCCAGTAATTCATCCTGACCGGAATTGTTCTGGATCTCAGACGGACAATTTTTCAACATAGACCGCAATCCGGAATACCATTTGGTTCTGTCGTCGCAGCTGGCTCTTACAACCGCGGTCAGTGTGAGAACGAGAACGTGGAGAGTACGAGAGTACATCTGTGGAGTTGAAATGCAACTTGTCGAAAATTCGAAATATGATCTTGCATATAATTTTTTTTTTGTTTTTTTTGTTTTTTTTTCCTTTCTTTCTAAAGTAGAAATATAAAAACGTGTTCTTAGAGTTTAAAAGAGACAAAAACAAATTTTGCAAAATTAATTCCCACACGACAGGTTTTTGTCGTCGGAAACCGAATTTTAAAAGATAAGTTTGTCAATTAACATGAATCTGAAGACAATTGCAAGATAACAGTGCGATCAGTAAAAATAAAAGAAGATCGTTTCGACGTTTTCTTATCTTGAACGACGCAGTTCGCTCTTGCAATCAGTTTCGCGCGCGATCGTGTTATCGCAAGCGTACATTGGATTTTGCGGTCGCTTTGCGCATTCAGGCATTTCATAATGCGAACAATAATACTAAGAATAATAATCAGTTATCTTTCGTAGACTGTAAATGTTTTTAATTTGTAATAAGATTTTTTATTAATTTATATTCTTTTTTAAATGATACAGCGCGAAACTTTTACTATGTATGTATGAAAAACATGTATCGCAAGTAGCATTTCTAGCTGAAGAGCGTTTCACACATCTGATATGTGAATATCGCACGCAAGTCATTCGGTTTGTGCAAGTGTGTGTGATATTCGCATGCAGTCAAGAATCATCTAGAATACTCTAAAGAATATATATGTTCCTCAGGTTCTCTCTTCTCTTTCTCTCTTCTCCTTCTCAAACAAGTCTCTCTAAACTCGAGAAAATTTCTCCGCCAGATGGCTACAGGGGAATTATCTTTCTCGTCTTCAAGTTTTGCCACAACCGTTATATCAGGGACCAAATAGCAACGAGAATTTAAGATCATACTTCACAGGATCAGTTCTGTAGTAGTAGGTCTCATACCTCATCCCTAACACGGGAGTTGATACAACCACGATGACGAGCAGGAACTCACTTTCCTGAGCGTGAGAACGACAGTTGTTCCCGACTTGTTCGGTGAGCTCTGTCATCTATGATCGTTCACTCTTTGCACTCAGTGCAAAGGGGAGGGAGAGTTGGGTTTTCTGAGTGGTCCCTTTTATAAAATTCAAACAAAAAAAGAAATTTTCCGAGTTGTAATCGAGGACTAACAGTTGCTTTTTGTCTAAATCGTAGGAAAGAAGTTTTTCTCTAGTCCACTAATGTTGCATTTTGTTTTTGAGAGACAAGTTTGACAAAATGCGCAAAGTGTACTTATTAATTCTAGAGACGTTTTCAAGATTTTAAATTATCCGTATGTAAATATTGGCAATATTAGAAACACGTTTTAACTTGAAATCCACTTTTTGTTGAATATTTCTGTTTCTAAAGAGAATATTTTCTTTTTAATAATTTTAAACGGAACTTTTTAAATACGGAGAGACGATGTCCCAAAAATTCACTTGTTTGACGTGAGAAAAGTCCACTTTTTAAATATCCGATAGATTATTTTACCTCAAAAGATCGGAACTCTTCCGAGAGAAGACGACACACTTAACGGACACGTCGCGGTGCACTGCGAATGAAAATCGTACGGACGTTACCGTCGCGCGCGTACATTTATACGTGCAGAAAATAGACTAAGGTGCCGTGCAAGTGATCATTACGAGTCATCGAAGGGCATCAGGGTAGCGGTCAAAAGGCGGCCGGACTTCACGCTCGGACGATCACTCTCCGCAATCACCGGCAAAAAAACCGTGTTAGTATCCGACTGTATGACAATCCGGACACCGGTAATTTTCCTTCTAATGATGACGGATGGAATCCATCGATTTTCCGATAACTGTGATTACACGCGATGAATATGTATATATATATAACGATATATAAGAAGATCGGATGTTCGAATTTTATTTTTATACATTATAAAATATTCGCGCGCGCGCTTATGTAAAAACCTTTTTTTAGTATCTAACTAATCAAGAAGAATCTTATGAGCCGAACGCTGGATGTATATGCAAAATATATGTATTCAATAATTAAATTCAGTTCGAAAATTATTATGTGATAATTTACACTTGTCTGTAAAACAATATTTTGCATTATATCTTCAGCGCGTTTGGCCTTCAAGGTCATCATTTGAGATTAATTATAAAACACGTGTATATTATTACTTTTTATAAATTTTTTCCACATATATTTCATTGCTTCGTTGATACATTGTATTTCAAACCGAGTTTTATACACGGATGGAGTTACTGTTCATATCGTAGCAAGCACCTTAAACATAACTTTGACAGTGTAAAAAAATATTTAGATAGAAAAAGTTTTTATGTACAAATCACGGATGCAGTAAAGTTTGCGAAAGAGATCCAGGTTTGTCGAAGGGTAAAACGTAATTCTCGTAAGTGATCACTTGAGAGAATAATGAACTTTACTGCAATACGCTTAAAAAATGCTTCGTTACGGCACGTTACGTTTTACAGATGTACGAGTTGTAACTGCACACCGAGTAATTGTCGTCCGGTATTTGTTCGTAATCGTCGTGACCACTCGCGCCCTCGTTCGACTTGATTCCCTTTACACCGTATTTGTTCCTAAGCATGGCGGAAGTAATGGTCATTTTTCGCAGATTCCACTCCTCTATGGACGTCATCGCGTTTTCCTCGCTGACGGAATTCGCCGCGGAATTGTGGCGCGAAGGCACAAACTTCATCGCGTGTTTGCACGCGTAATCGTCGTAGTTCTCTGTTCTGTTTGAAATCGGCGCGTTGTATTTCATCAGGCGCGATCGCACAGACACGCAGAGACTGTCGACGAGATTGTTGTTTTCGCTCTCCGCGTTGCGAAGCGACGGCAATCTCCGAGCGGAGCACGGCGAGTTGTTCATCGTTTTCTCGCGCGGAACACTGTCGCAGTGCCGTGATGTCTGGCTCGAGGTGTGCGCCGCGTTAGCGCTCGTCGCTCTTCCGGGGAAGCAATTGACGTTGCCAGATACGTTTCTGGCGAAGCGCATGTCCGCCGCGTTGATATTTACAGATTTGCACGACGACGGCAATTGCGACGCGACGTTTCTGGAGAAATACTGCTTGTTGCTCGCGAAGCAAGAAGACGAAGGAACGGAGAAATTTTCCGCCGATTTCGAGTATGGCTCAGACCTTTTAACGGCTAACGTCGTCATCGTAGACATGGGACTTTGAGCCTGCGAATTGCACGTTAGTTGCAAAACAAATGTGAAGCAGAAAAACATCTTTATTTTCAGCGCAGATTTTGAAATTTGAAAAACAAACTTACTTTTGGCATCCCAGACCTAATGCATTGCGCCAACATGATGTCTTCTTCTTCTTCCGAGAGTTCGACACGATGGTCTTCGAAGGCTAGACCTTTCTTCGCTACATTTTTTCTCTGCTCTACGTATCTCGGCTGAAAATACGGCGACGCAGTCGTGGTGCGCATGTTCATCGGTTTGGAGTTCTCCATGGGTTGCGATAACGGCAGTCTGATTGACGGTGACGTGCTAAGTCTCGCCTAAAAACAATAATTTCACATGAAAAAAAAACTGTAGTTAAAAAAAATCAGTGCGCGAAGCACATTGTGCACGTAACCGGATGCATATTTTACAGTTTGAAAACCTTCATTGTAATGACCTTTGGCATGGCCGATTGTATGCATTCTGTCAACATCGCCTCGTCATCCGAATGATTCGGACTGTCGTCTGAAAACTCGTCCGGATATCTCAGTGTTGGGTCGCGTGGCGACTTTGAGCACGATATGGGATTCTTGTTCTTGTGACTTCTCTCAACGGGCGAGGACAATGGCGTGCCGCATGTGTTGAATTTGTGGGATGACGACTCGGGCTTTTTCGCAAATAGAATGCTACTCGTAGAAAGTGGAGGTATCTGTCTCGCCTGTGAGAAAAAGAGAGAGAAAAATACAAATAGATTTAACATATCTGAGAATTTTCTCACATGAATTACCAGGTATCGAATCTATATACCTTGCCCGATTGAATACACTCGTCTAATATCTTCTCGTCGTCGCCCGAGAGATTGGCACTTTCGTCGAACAAGTCGTTTCTGTGGCAATCATTCTCAAGCGACTTGTCCTGCTGCTCGGTCTCTATGTCCTCCTGCACACTCGGCATTGAGAGAGCGGAAAGATTGGACTGAGATCCGACCGGAGAGATATCCGCGGGTGTATCCTCCGTGCAGTACACGTGCACGGTATCCGAAGCGACAATCTCCATCGACGTTCTCGTCTTCGACGTGCTGACGGTCGCTTCGACCGGAGACGCGTGCGGATCCGATCTGCTCGGAATAGAATTTCTTGGATACGACACCAAGATACTTGGCTCTGATTGCGCGGATTTCTGCAAACTGAGCGATTTCAACGACTGCTTATATCTGCAAACGCATCAGAGGGAACGTCAGCTTGAAAAAAATTAAACAAATAGCCGATAAAAATTTACAATGCTCCTTTACCTATTTTGAATTCCCATGTTGATGCAAGCAGCCAACATGTCATCGTCATCCTCGTCGTCGCTCACTTGCTCGTCCTTTGCTTGAGTTTCGGGGCTGCTCACCGCCATACCGAGCATATCAGTTTCGAGTTTCTCAACGTCCTTTTCATCAGATGTTTTTTCCGCGCTACAATACGTCTCGGCGACGATATTGGGCAGTTTGACCTCATCGTCGATCGTGAGAGAACTCAGACTCGTCGCGGTGGAAAATTCGATCGGCGTCGATTCTTCCTTGAAAGTAGCAACCTCGTCTTCGAAAACGCTGTTCCCCGCGACATTCTGCTGTTTGGAGAATGCTGCAACGTGTATAAAAAAAAAAACAAAAAAAAAAAAAAACCAAGATTCGGAGTACAGTCTTTCAAGTGAATAAAATGTCGAAATTTGTTACTGATATCGTTATTACTGTCGTTTTGATGATCAATAGCATTGCATACATAAGTGTCGGACCGATGGTCTTACTGCTTCTTCTTGTATCTTTGACACGAACTCCGCGTTCTGTGTCTTGTGATTACGTGGACTGGGCAAGGCCGTTTGCGTGGGCGAATCTGGCAATTCGCTAGGCGAGACTACACCACTGGTTCTTCGGCTGAAGAAAACGAGAAAAAAACCAATATCATTATTGCATTTAGAGAAAATACACAACGTTGAGAAAACTTTTAAAATTACTAGACAAAAGTTCATTAGTTTTGCACTGACAAAAAAACTTTGTTGTTGTACAACTTACCTGAAATCGCTGACAACAGAACTACGATCATCATGAATGGAATGTTGTTCGAATCCGCTCAACGATCCGAGCGAACTACACCGCGAAAACATCAAAGGGGTTTCTTCCGTGTAATAATCTTGGCCGCCAAAAGTCACCATTTTTCCTACAATTAAAAATTAGATAAGCGTACATGTTCCTTAATGTATTTGTCAGTTTAATACAAACCACCTTCTTTGTCCAACACACGTGGATTGTTTTTGATCTCAGAGGAATTATCATTTTCTGGAGATAATTCCATCTGATTGCTGTCCAATCCGAGAACGCTATGTCCATCGTTTTCCAATTCCTCCTTGTTCACCGGTGGCAAATCCACTTTAGAAATGTCCGCATTATCTTTCTGAGGCGTTATCGCACTGTTCAGAGAACTTGGCGAATTGGCACGCGAGAAACTCTGGCAAGCGCCTTCTTCCTCATAATAGACGATCTCCTTTTCCGGAGTCACTTGTCCGGGATTAAGAACCGCGGTGTCCTTCACACTTTCTTCTTCCAGCTCTTTTGTCATCAAACTGTCTTGCTCGTCGCAGACGTTGGTGGTCTCGGTCTGTTTGATGAACGACGCGGGACTTTTGTCGGTTGCTTCAACGATCTTCTTCGGTACTTTCTTTGGAAGATCGTTCTCTTTCACGTCCTCCACCCGGAGATCCGACATAGAAGTGGCGGTGGAGAAATTGAATGGTGTCTCGTAGGGTGTTCCTTCCGTGCAGTAAGTCTTGACAGTATCCTCTTGCTCGCTGCCCGGAAAGTATTCCGTGTTCTGCTTCTCTTCTTCATCGGTGTCGTCTTCGGCGTATCGCAAACTGTAGTCCGTGGGCTGATCGAGGTCGGTCTCGGCATAGTCGCTGAACAAATCCACCTTGGAGTCGCGCTCGCCGAACTCCTTCTTCGGCACGGCGCTCGTCTTCATGCCCTTGGCCAGGTGATTCTGCGACGGTACATTTCTCTCGACGTACTTCTTGCTGTAATCGACCGGTTGATCATTCGCGTCCTCGTCGTACGCCTCGACGTTATTCATGTTCACGCTCTACGACACTGGAATCTTATTCAAAACGCGAGTTCGAGCGTGAGAAACAAAAATAAACTCCAAATGCAAATGCGATCTTAGTGAAGCATGTGAGGTACTTAACGTGAGAAGTGTGTCAGATAAAACGGAAGAGCGAGAAATATGAAAAAATATTTACATACGAGCACCAGAAGTGTCAATGAAATATCAACAACACTTGTTCCACGAAGGACACGATCAACTGGGACGAACGGCAAAAGGCAAACATTTGCTGGAGGAGAAACTACGCGGCCCTCTTGTGGTAAAGACGCGAAGCGAAGATGCGCGAACTTCAACCAATTATCAGCTGAAGTTCTCGGAGGAATCCGCATCTCATCTTCGAGGTTTCGTAACCCGTGCGTGTGAAGCACGTCGGCGGCGACAAATCATATTGGACGTGTCGTGCCGCATTGGACGTCGGTCGCCGAGCGCTGCACCCGGGATTGGTCGTTCGCGGCGAGCACATGAATTGATGCGTCGGGTGGGTGGGCGGGTGGGTGGAGGCTCTATCGATTTAAATTTGGTTTGCCGGTGCGCCGCGTGTCAATAGCGAACACAGAGCCGTCGGTCGCGCGCTCCCAGGCACGTTTAAGGGAGAATCTGGTCCTTATCGCGCGGATATTTAAAGCTTGCGGTACGTGGCCCGGCGCGCATGAGGTGAACATGCACGAGCGAGGAAAGCTCGAGACGGAAACGACGCTCGCGAGCGAGCCGATCAAATTCGAGAGCGCCATCCCGAAAATCAGGTCAGTTCTCCCCGACGATTTTCTTCGCCGCTCTCTTTCTCTCTTACTACTCCACACGCGAGGAACAGCAGACGTTTGTATACGCGTATTGACGCGCGTGTATACACGTTGCGCATGTATTCTTGATATACAATGCGCGCGTGTATACATATGCACCGATATCATTTTCTGTGTGTGCGTGTACCATGTGCGGGGAATTGTGCCGGTACATTGTGCACGCACAGCCCCGTGTGTCGCGTGGCGTGCGTTTAATCGCGCGAACGACCACACCTCTTGTCGCGTGCTTTTATCTGTAAGAAAAAAAAAACACGGTTCATGACTCACCAACCCACGCTCACGCCGCGTAACTACGCCTACATAGGGCATCTCATCGCTTTATTAAGCAACTTACTCGATATCGCGACGTCGATCAATAAGGAGATGTTCGTTCCGGCCACCTGCTTTTTTTTTTTTTTTTTTTTTTTTTTTTTTTTTTTTTCGTTCCGACGCAGTGGAACGAAAACAATGCGCGGTGGTGAAACGATTGAATGTTAGACGCGGCGATGAACAAAGTCGGTGAAGGGAAAAAGAGCGATATGTTGATTGAGACCGTCGATCACGTGAGAAAACACGTGCCGGTAAATTTGAAACGTGACGAACTCCCTGTTCTAACAAGACGACAGGTCTTTGTCCAAGTATTTGTGAAAATTGTTTATCAATTTCGGGATGTTTGCAGAATTTTAACTGACCGAATGTGTCTTTTTTGGTGTTGAAGGCAGCAATTGCTGAAATGGAACGGCTGGGGTTACAAGGATTCCGGATTTCGTGTCAACGACAAATGCGTGATAGAATTTACCGGGAACAGGTGAGTTCTTCGTGAATCTCTACGCGGCACGAAACACTGCCGGGAAATACTATTCTGCAAGAGTGAAATGTGCGAAGTCACAAGTTGGTCCGAGTTGTATTTGGGACTCGTGGCTTTCGACGACAACTGTGCGAGTTATCTCGTAGTTTAAATAACGTGTTTATAAGTACTTTTCGTTTTGTCATCATCAGTCATCTCTGATGACAAAAATTAAATTCTGTTTATTCACATAAGATAGATAAGTCGAACGTTTTGATCTTAAGATCTATTGTTTCTATGTGAGTTTCCGACTAATTGTATCAATAATAAAATTGAGGTACCGCACATACGATAAGAGATCGATTGACGTAAACAGACTGTGCGCCAAATGAAAATTGGACGTCGAAATCCTTGTACGCCTCCTCGTTCTCTCGTGTGTATTTACTCAGATAATTGCACATTTTTACCCATCCTCTCGCTGTTAAACACATGCGTGTCCGAACGTGTAACAACTTTTTGTGTTTTACATTCAATTTCATATTTGATATTCCAATGATTTTGTTGTTTCTCTGAATAATAAGGCTTTTAACATAGCCGGTAATCAATTTAGTAATTATTCTTGAGAATTTTTAAAAATGTGCAAAATAGCAGACTCTTTACAAACAAAATCGTTTCTTTCAAAATGTGATGATGCATGAGAAATATATGTAAATTGTTGCTTATTACGGACAAAATCTCAATATGATGACGCGTAGAATAAAATATGTAAATAAATAAAATTACATAAAAAGAAATTTAATGTATTTGCAATTTCACTGCGTTTGACGTTATCCGATGATTGACACAATTAACATACCTAGTAAATATCATATTTCTTTGCGTATTCACATGAGCAAAAAACAAGAATAAAATGTGTAATAAAAAAACACGTGCGTTCTTTAAATAGAATTGCAATAGAAATGAGCAACAGAAATGAGAAACGCAAATGTTTATTGTGCAATTGCAAAGTAAATCAAAGTTAGTACGAAGTTGGTCAGAACGTTTCGATCCTGCACTTGTGATTTTCAGAATAAATAGCAAATATCAATAAAAACTAAAACAGCAGCGTGTAAAAATTATATATGTAATTGTATGTAATTATGTTATATGCGATCAATATATATCTTTCTTTTCTGCATACATCTTTTTTTATTATTTTTGTGTTATTACAGTCGGAAAATATTTGGCTAGCGTTCAGTCGATGTGTTATTTTTTGATTTTAGTAGTAAACCTGTTCGTGCAAATCGGATTGCAAATACTATATATAATATATGACTTATGCGCATAACAACTTATCAGGTTGTGTGTCATAATAATGATAGCAAAAAGACTTCACGTATATGCATTATCAAATAGAAGACCACAATACAACGTGAACGAAGTTATTTGGTTCTTGCAAAAAAGTAAAACTTATAGTTTTTAATGCGAATGATATTATATTGTATCAGCAACTATTATCGTATGTAGACGTGCGAGGACAGTGCGTCTGTGCGATAACATTTAGAGATTTATATTACACGCGAAATAGCTAACAAAATTATGTCACAAGCGACGTTTAGTTTGTCAAACTGTTTTAATCAAATGAATTTTACAGATTCTCACTTTTTCTCTGATTGATTTAAATAGTTCAAAATTACAAATGCTAAAAGAATGTTATCTTATCAATTGTATTATATTTTGAGTTTTTGTGTAGATTATACATGTTTAACAATTCAATATCTCGAAAAAACGCTGATGTTAAAATTTATATATAGTCTCATTCGAGTGTGACTGCGTAACAAATTTGTTTCAATTCGTCGGTACCTGAATATATAAAAAATTAAATAAATCTGAATAAATTAAAAAATCAGCTAAATCTTAAGATATGAGATTCGTCAATATATATGCAGGATTTTTTTTATATCTTGAATATTTTACATATTGTATATAGAGAGGTGAACAAACCGAGCATATAAATTTTGATATTGTATTTGTTTAATTTGAATTTGTATGTGCATTGATTTACAAGAAAATATTATACATTGTTTAACAAAAAAAATAAATAAATAAATAAAAAAGCGAAGTTTTAAGCGTGTAAGAACATGTTAAAGCCAATAACTTTCTGATCATCATCATTTATCAAAATCGTCATTTTATTACCGTCATATATTTTTGTAGATATCCCATTGGAAACCGGGAACTCCCGTACTTTACCAAGTGGTGCGAAGAAGTCTTTGATGTGTCATGGGACATGAAGATACAGGATCAAAATTTGCCAAAAGATTTTCCAGAACCGATCCTTTCGGCGGACTTGCTGAAAACGATCCAAGACTTAAATATCGACTATTCGACGGACGGTCTCGATCGTTTATTCCGAGCGCACGGTCACACGTTGCGAGAAATTTATCTACTGAAACACAGTACTTACGAAAGGATACCGGATATTGTCCTGTGGCCGAGTAAGTTGAAAAACAATATTAAAACTTTTATAGAATATTTCAAAAAACAAAAATAGTTAGCATACGTACAAAGTAAAAAAAAAAACTTAATTTTTGATCTTTTTAACGTACTTTAATTCATTACCGCGCAAAACAACGTTTCAAATAAAGCAACTTCGATAATAAATCGTCGCGATGCGCAACAAAAGTCTTTCGCAGAAATAATTCATTTGATATATCACCCGTGTGCGAGATATAACAAGAGTAATCGATAAGGCCTGGCTTACGCATTTCGCGATCGTTAACTTATGCCGGAACCGGCATAAAAAACAAAGAAGAAACATTAGAATTTCAATGATTTCGTTCCGATAATAACATACTTATTTATATCTATTTGGAAGTGTAAATATTCATTTATTATTAAAGCGAAAGCATTATGAAATTCCAACAGCCAGCGTAAGTCAGTTCTAACTCTTTCAGTCTGATTTCTCGAGTTTTCAAAGACCGAACACTTGTTTTCTTCTCTCATGCTCATAATATATTTTTGCTTTGAGGAACACTTCCTCATGTATACAGATCTATTGCGTCATATCATTCGATTTCAACGTTTTTGTTTTCACTCTTCCTTACAAGGAAAACTTTTTTTTCAACTGTGTAAACTTTCCTTCATTACATATTCATATTTTCATTAAATATTCATATTTTCAGAGTGTCACGACGATGTTGTCGCAATAGTCAATATGTGCGCACGTTACGGAATCGTGTGCATACCGTTCGGCGGTGGTACGAGCGTGAGCCGCGCGACTTATTGTTCACCGGAAGAACGCCGAACGATAATATCGTTAGACACGTCGCAAATGAATCGAATACTCTGGATAGACAGAGACAATTTGTTGATATGCTGCGAGTCGGGCATCATCGGTCAGGACTTGGAGCGTCAGCTACGTCTTCACGGATTTACGTGCGGCCACGAGCCCGACTCTCATGAATTTTCCAGGTACACAAAAAAAAAACAAAAAAAAAAAAAAAAAAAAAAAAAAAAAAGAAAAAGTTTCGTAACATGCGAGACATTGTAAATACACGGAGATTGAAAATGACGTCGAATCTCAGTTTAGGCGGTTGGGTGGCGACCAGAGCGAGCGGCATGAAGAAGAATACGTACGGTAACATCGAGGACCTGGTCGTCCGAGTGCGTATGGTCACCGGACGAACAGAGGACCCGGTTATCACACTGGAGAGGAACAGTCTGGTGCCTCGCGCGTCTTGCGGCCCGGATTTCGATCACGTAATTCTTGGGAGTGAGGGAACCCTAGGCGTCGTCACGGAAGTCGTGCTGAAGATACGGCCGCTACCGCGGGTGGTGAAGTACGGCAGTATCGTGTTTCCGAATTTTCAGAGTGGCGTTCAGGCGTTACGAGAGGTGTGTATCCATCGCGTTTTGCTTTCTTATTATTACGTTTAACATCCTGTCGGAAAGAACTGGCGCATGCTTGCTTATATAGCAGTTATCTAACGTCGAAACGAGACGTCCGTGAATAGCCACTTTGCAGTGAATAAACAATTTTCGGTTTGAGAAAGAGACCTCTTAACAAGTCGTGTCATAAATATGCATGCAGGTTGCGAAAGAACGATGTCAGCCGGCCAGCATACGCCTGATGGACAACGAACAGTTCCGAATGGGACAAACACTACGTCCGGAACCGGGCTGGGGCGGTTTGATAATGCAAGGACTCAAACAGATATACGTCACTAGAATAAAAGGTTTCCGATGGGATCAGATATGCGTGGCCACGTTGTTAATGGAGGGCGACTTAACCGCGGACGTCGCGGCTCAGGAACGGAAAATCTACAAGATAGCCGAAAAGTACGGCGGCATTCCGGCGGGCCAGGTAAACGGCGAACGCGGATACATGTTAACGTTCGTGATAGCGTACATCCGCGACCTCGGGATCGAGTTCAACATATTGGCGGAATCGTTCGAAACGTCCGTTCCTTGGAACCGCACGTTGTCGCTGTGCAGAAATGTAAAGTCACGCATAATCAGGGATTGTCACGCGCGCGGTATTCGCAAGTATTTTGTTTCCTGCCGCGTCACACAGACCTACGACGCGGGTTGCTGCGTGTACTTCTACATGGCGATCAACTACTCGGATCTGAAGAATCCCGTGGAGACTTATGAGGAGATCGAGCACGCGGCGCGCGAGGAGATACTCGCCAACGGTGGATCTCTGTCGCATCATCACGGTGTAGGAAAGATACGAGCGTCGTTTTATCCCGATGCGGTCGGGGACGCAGGTGTTGCCCTTTATCGTGCGACCAAAGTTCATTTAGATCCGCATAACATATTTGCGGCGGGCAATTTCGTTCCGGAATGTAAATCAAAATTGTAAATCCATGCGCCACGTGTGAACGCCACTTTCGTGAAAATTTATCCTGCGCCTCGTTAATGATATTTGTCAGTTTTATTACATTAAATGCCCACACGTTGTGTCTTGCCTTGACGTCTCACTAATGAAATATCGACAAATATTGTCAACGAATTGCTAGTGTTAAAAAAAAAAAGTGATTTGGGTACACAAATTTCCAAGGATGCGCGCTCGCGCGAGTGGCGTATGTAAAAAAAACTTTGTATGTAGAGAAAGATGACGAGTATGAGAAACAATTGGTTACTGTCTTTTATTGACTCGTCACGATGGTATAGAAAAAGAGACTAGTTATACATAAATAATAATTACGCACCACGGTGTCGTTTGGTACAAACGGAAAATTTATAATAATATACTATATATATTATATATATATATATATATATACATTTATATTATATATATACATATATGTATAATATATATATATCGCGCGGTATTTGTATAAATTATTATAAACTAAACAAAAACACACGTTTACAGAAAAATATCTTAATTCTATATATTTCTATTTGTATTCTATTTATACTTAATTATCGTACCGGTGTTCGAGTTAGGTACGATGTGTGTGTCATTTCCCTTGTGTTAACTCTTAAAGCTTCTAGATCTCTCGTTGCAATCATATTGAGTTGAGCGACGACGTTTACGTTATAAATCTCAAACGTAACACCCGGATGATGACTTTTGTGTTCGTTTCTCTTTTCCAAATGTGCGTTCACACGCGATACATTCATATGAAAATTTTCAATATGGCTGCATAAAGAAACTCGTTCGCTTGCTACGAACGTATTCACTCGAATGAGTGGCAGATTAGCTAACGTCCATTACTGGTTAATTAGTTAACTCTCTAAACAGATGCGACTGGTTTTTAATTACGTAAGTGGTAATCTCATTGTTATTTCATTAATCATTAACACGTTGACTATCACGCGTCAGAAAATTATGAGAATTGGCATAAAATATCTCTTTTATACATAAAAAATTTTTCTCTTTTTTTAATAAACTCAAAAATTTCCTTTTTTATAAATATTATATACATATATGTAAATTATTAGATAACGACAGTTTTAACGATAGTTGGAAATATTGTTTCTGAGACAAAAGTTCTAATACAAAAATGGCGAGGCTAAAACTTTTAAATTACATGCAATTAAAGATCACACAAATTATCACACTTCGGGCATTTAAAATATGTGTAAAAAATAAATATACTCTGTATATATACAATAATAGTAAAAAATTACAGTTAATGGCGACGTTATGAAGTCGAGACAAAACCTCGCGTGTGGCAGTCAACATGTTAATAAATCGAATAATCCTAATAATTTCAAAGATTATCACTGTACAACTAAGAGTTAACAAACCGGACTTCCTAAAAGTGTGTTCACTCAATAGTAACTAACTTCCAGCTACGTGGTACGTGAACTTACCAGATTCTAAATCTATAATTCAATATTTTATCAAGCAGCGTACTTAGTGTTTCTACTATCAGCCTTCAGAGTGAACAAAAATGAGTCGAGATCATATTCGTCGTCGTATTGCTGTTGTTCCCAGAGTTCAGGCAGAATGTCCAACACCGCACGGCTGATTCCCGGGACGCCAGGAATTTTTGTTAAACCAGCATCGTCGTGATTGTCCGATTTCTTCTCTTTACCATTGTCCAAGGAGAACAAATCCAACAACTGTGTGTAGAGATAACACATCGATTATATATCTCGCAAGTTGAAGAGTTAGACGATACAAACAAAAACACCGATAGCTCTCAATTACCTGATCAGTAGCCATAGTCTCCAGAGATGTGTTCTCTGTCGATATTATTGTATTCGCGGTGACGAGCTTGAACTTTTGCAGTCCCATAATTTTCTCCTCTACTGTCGATCTGGTGATCAAGCGGTACACATTGACCACTTTCTTCTGGCCTATACGATGCGCGCGATCCATCGCTTGGAGGTCTTTCATCGGATTCCAGTCATGTTCGACAAATATAACCGTGTCCGCTCCTGTTAAATTTAATCCGAGGCCGCCGACCTGAGTGGTCAACAGGAGAACGTCTATCGACGGATCGGCATTGAAGCGCGTCACGACAGCGTGCCTCTGTGCCGCGGGCACACTGCCGTCGAGACGTAGATAAGTCACCGTCGGCAGATGTGCGCGAAGCAAATCCTTCTCTACGATATCCAGCATTGCTTTCAATTGACAGAAAATCAAAACACGATGCTGGCTGACCAATTGCTGTTCCTGGGAAGTGTTGTCCATAGTGGTGGAAGAAGAGTTGCTGCGAGCCTGCTGCTGCTGTTGTCCGATGCCGCAGTCTAACAACAATTGCTTCAAAGCGGGCAACTTAGCGCCATGTTCAATATCCTTCAAAGTTGTCTGTTGCTGCTTTAATATGTCATTTATCTAAAGGTATCACACAAACACGCGATAGAAAATTTAACACTTGAAAAAAGTTTTTGTTTTTAGGTAAATCTATACATATTTCTTCAATATCTCTTTTTCTAAATACGTACCGTTTGATACAACGGATGCTGTTGACTTAACACCAACTTGGGATGATTGCACACATTACGCAAGTAGCGTAACGCCTCAAATACATGGCCAGTTTGACTATTCGAAGATGAAGGATCGGGAGAAAGAATGGCCGAATGACGAGAGCGGAAATCTTCATAAAGCATACGTTGTATGGGTGACAAATCGCAGTAATAATCTTGGGTAATTTTGGGCGGAAGATCTTGCAGTACATCTTCCTTATTTCGTCTCAATAAAAATGGCAATACCTGTAAATACAAGTTTTTATGTACTTCTTATGCAATTTACCTGATGAAGATGAAAGATGTTTTGTAAATAATAATAAAAAAAACATGTAAATTACCTGTCTGTGAAGAGCTTCCATCGCTAACGCGCCAGCCTCTTGTTCTTTCGGCCCTGCCTTCGGCTCTCGGCAGGCTAAGATGGGACGGGAATATCTGGCAGCGAACTGTTTCTCACTACCGAGAAAGCCCGGCATGAGAAAATCAAACAACGACCACAATTCAAGCACATCGTTTTGCACAGGTGTGCCGGACAATACGAGTCTGTGATTGGCGTGCAATCGTTTCGCGGCTTTGGCGTTCTTCGTTTTCCCGTTTTTTATCACATGGCCTTCGTCGAGCACACAGTAATTCCACTGATACCCTTCAAAGAACTCGATGTCTTTTCGCACAATATCGTAGCTCGCGACTACGAGTCTGTAACGTGGTATACGAGGGCGCAGCTTCTCGCGCTCCTGAGGCGTCCCGGCGTACTGAATAACCGACAAGTCCCGCGCTTTGAAGAACTTTTCCGCTTCGTACACCCAATGACCGGTAAGAGTCGGCGGACACACCACCAGACTGGACTGTGCCTGCGGATTGCGATGATGATCCAGTGTCAGTATGCACAAAGTCTGAAGTGTCTTTCCGAGTCCCATGTCGTCGCACAAGACTCCGTGAAGGTGGTAACGATTCAAGAAGTTGAGCCAGTTCAGACCCTGACGTTGGTAAGAGCGCAACTCAGCGGCTACGGGAACCGGTAGCTCCGTGTCTGGTATATTACGGGGATTCATGAGTTGGTCCAAGAATTTTCGCTCTTGCTCCCTTTCTTGCCTGTGATATGTCATATTACGTACATAAGAGAGTCATTCAAAGAAAAAAAAACCAATTTTTAAAGAAATATCTGATAAATCATGCGAATTCGTATATATTATGTGAATAACATACACCAATTCGGGTGGGTCCGCGATTGCGCCAGGATCCAGCGGTAACAACTGCACAAGCGTGGCAAAAGTTGCGCTGCACACTAGTCTCACGGCTTGATTTTGATCGCTCATGCGTCCGAGTAGAGGTACCATGAAGAGCACAGCGTACGGCACTACTTGCACGCTCAAGCTCTCAACAATACACGTCAGAGCTTCCGCGGCTCCCTGACGTATGGAGTCGACCTTGTTCGGCGCTACCAAATCCAAAGGATATCTCCTCTCCCCGCCAGTTACATCCAAGAGCGGTATGACGCTGCGTATTACATGCACCATTGTCTAAAAAATACAATTTTATTATATTTGTTTATATTGACAATGAGACAAGCTAATAAAGTTTGAATATCTACCTTCTCTGTATTTAGAGTAGCCAAGGTGGCTATACATCGCGAAGCCATGTGTCTGACAGCTTTGTACGGGTGTTTTAACAAATTGCACAAACGCGGCAGACAATCTAGTACGGGTGGCAACAGAGACTTGTCCAAACTCGGCGCCATGATTTCTAGCACTTGCAAAGCGTAAATCAAATCATTTCCTTCTTGTTTTTGTATCTTGTCCTGCCAGTTCGTGTCTCTCACAACTATCGGTAAAATAAGATCCCACAACTCGGGCAAACGGACGGGTAATGCAGGACCAAACAAAGTAGCTGTAAAAAAAAAAAATACAAGAGACGGAGGTCCGAGTGTGTTAAACACACATTATTCGGTCAAATTTTAAATCATTAAAGCTATTAACTATTGCGCACCTATAGCTGTTAGTGCCAATGTGGCTCCGCGACGGCGCATTCTATTGGCTTTGGCTTCCGGTTCTTCGCAAGCGAGAAGCTCTTCCAGGGGAATGTCGGTCAGCGGCGGCCTGCCTGGACCTCTGCTGCCGCCAGGCCCAGTACCCGTGCGATTATACGCTATTCTCTCAGCGTGCTTTTGCCTGTTACTCAATGTGAGTATGCCGTCGAAAGCTTCGCTTTCGCAAGTGGAAAATGCTCGTGGTGTAAATTCGCCGTCAGAACAGAGAAATGTACAGAGATTTTTGCAAATCTGCAACACAACAATTTACTTATAAAATGACAAAATACTCAATGACTCAAAAATATCTTACGTATTGTTTTTGTGTCAACAGTTTTGTTTATTTCTCGTGCAAACCTTTTTGTTCGGAGAGGGCTTTCTGTCCACAAAGAGATCC
Source organism: Pseudomyrmex concolor (assembly GCA_014839585.1). Taxonomy (NCBI): domain Eukaryota; kingdom Metazoa; phylum Arthropoda; class Insecta; order Hymenoptera; family Formicidae; genus Pseudomyrmex; species Pseudomyrmex concolor. Next base: position 9,444 of record QVOB01027848.1, on the reverse strand, counting down.
ACGAGATAAGCCAAGTGCTTCGCGGCCAGTTTCTGGAGTTCCTCATTTTCTTCCCGTTTAATAGATTCCATTAGCGGCTTCACCAACGGATTGAGCGGCTCGGTAGGCTGAGGAAGACAATGTAACATTGTGGCAGCACCAGCGAGCGCGGCCGTTGACATAATGTGCAACGCTTGCTGTTGAGCTGCCGTTGTGGTTGCACTGACGTCCAACGCTCGTCTTCTCTCCTCTAAGCTCTCTATCAATTTGGGTTTTAATTTAATAGGTATTTGATTGCCACTGGTATTTCCAGCTCCACTAGTTCCTCCGGCGCAAAGGGAGTTAATCGTCTCCCCCACGAGTATCTGAATGTGTTCGAAGGTCAACACGCCAGCTAAGTCTACGTTATCTGGCACTAACAATTTATAATGCTTCAAAGTTGCGATATAATCGCGACTTTCGTGCAATAATCGAGTAAAGTTGGCCGCGATTTCATCGTAATACATACACTCGTTCAAACAAGCCAACAGTCTGTCCCTTTAAAAAATAAAAAACCACATTTCTCGTTAACACAAAGCATATTTAATTTTTTTTTCCTATACTTTTATGCTAATTGCGTATACCTGAGAATATCCGGTATCATGGGCGGCTTTATAGGACTCACAGTTGCCCATTGGGACATCGTAAGTCCCACGACGGTACGTTGCAGCGCCGAACGCGAATTGAGATGCGCAAGTAACACCTTTGCGTAACAAAGCGCTGGACTAGGCACGTCCGGTGGATAAATGACACCCGGTGCGGGCTGTACAACATAGTGCGACAACAAACCTAACATGCGGGACGACCTACAGCGAGCCTGCACCACGTTTGCTTTCCGCACATTGAACGGCACTGTTTCAATCCCACCGATAAACACTTTCAGCTCGGACAACGACTTCGCATTCGGGCTTACGTTATTGTTCCCGCCGTTACCGGCGTCCTGTGCGTCACAATGAGCGACCGTTTGATTATTCTTCGTGCCCTTGGTAGGATTAACGACCGTCATCAACAGATTCGGATTGAATGGCACATTTTCCGGCTGCATGGCGAGGCAGAGCCACGTGCTGACGTGAGGACACGCCGCGTGCAGCAACAATTCGAGATCACTGCGTACGACTAGATTCTCCCAGACACGCTCGGCCACGTCTTGTATCGCGGTGATGTGTTCGATCAGCACACACTGAAACACGTGCCGCAGAGCCTCTTGCAATACCAATCCACCGCCTTCGCCCCACCGTTCCTTCTTGTCTTCTCGATTATCACCGTCATCTCCGGTCAAAGTTTGCAATGTTTGCAGCGTGGCCTTGCGCACGCTCGAACTTGAATGGCTGAGAAATGGCCACAAACGCGGCAACACCTGAAACACAAAACGTTAATCGATCGTTAACTTAAGAAAAAAAAAAGTTAAAGTTTCTTCGAAATCGTCAGCTACGCATAAAAATGCAGTACCTGTGATAACGGCTGAGGCGTTAAGCAAGCGCGTGCTGCGGGCAACGAGAGTATCGCGGCCAACAAACCCATAAAACTGTTGCAGGCCGCAGCGAGGTCATCTTGTTCCTTTAATAATTCCCACAAGCGTATTACTATTGCTTCGAGTTCCGCTGGTTTCAGTAATCGTGAAAGAGCGTGAGCCACTGGTATAAGCGCGCTCGCGGCAGCAGCGCCCACGTCGTCCACATCATCGGACAATCCCTGCATCAAAGCGGGAAATACTCTCGGTAACACCTCGTCCAATAAATCATCCCGCACCGCCAGTAAGTATTTCAAGGCGAGAAATGCGCCGTGTCTGGCTTCCCACTCGTTGTGCTTCAAGAGTTTTAACACTACAGAAACTATTCCGAATAGCACGTCGTTGTTATCTTGGCAGTTTGTGTCATGCTGTTTGCTAGGTATCAATTTAAAAAGTGAGCCCAATGCCTGAGCGCACGTCTCTCGTACTGGCGCGACGACTTGATCGGAAACGAAGTCACCGAAACGATCGAGTCCCAATACACACAGTAATCGCAAAGCAATATCGACTATCCACTCGTAATGACTCTCTTCCATTTCCTCCAACGTTTGATCCCTGGATTTGCCCGCTCCTGTGTACATTTTCTAGTTAATAAAAAAAAAACAAAAAAAAAAAACATCTACTTAGGAAAAATATACAAATGTTAATAAGATTCGCACACCTTCTCCGTGAAGTTTCAAGAGTTCTCGCAAAGCTGTCGCCGCTCCATGACGCACCTCCCATTTCTGACTGAACAAATCCTGACGAAGGATTTCTACAAAAGATTCCAATGGCCAATCTACAACAGAATCTGGCCAACATCCAGTTCCATCTGGCACTCCGCCCGTTTGTTCGCTGGATATATTGTATTTGGATCCGGTTTCTGACGAGATCGTTTCCTCTATTTTTAACTTTTTTATCGGAGGTTCACAAGTATTGCTTCCCGGCGACTGTACACCCATCGAATTCGAATGCTCGTCGTTAGAGCGATAATCGTCGGGCTCGCGCGACCGCTGCTTCGATACCGACTGACGTGCCTGAATTGATGGAAATAATAAAGTTTGATTTGTCAAATTTTCCGAATATAAAAAGTAATACTATTTTCCGAGTCTTGCTAAAGTAAAGACAATAACTCAAAGAAAACATTAGGATAGTTGTATAATTATTTAAAAAGAATTGCAATAATACTTTGCGCTTTGCTCTATTCATTTCTCGTCTGCTTAAACCACTTGGTTGGTTTAAAGTTTCGCCAATGGGTACTGTGGCGGTTTGTGATATTTGTACAACTGGAGTAAGATCCTCGGCAGTAAACAAATCAGCAGTATCAATTAAACGCGGATGAAAACCCAGCTTTGCAACGAGTTTTTCATGTTGATTGGGAACTGACAGTTGGTCTCCTTCTATTATGGTCAGATCGTACTCGCTACCTTCCGAGCCGGTTAAATGTGAACTTTGAGCTAATATTTTGTCCACATCAAAAGACTCCAAACTTAACTTAGTGGTCGACACTCTACGTTTTGTTGTTTCTGATTCCTCTGTTATAATTTTAAAAAATTACATTTTATAAACACATAAATGTGTGTATTACACCTGTGGAAACTTCTTTTTTGATAGGTTCTGGATTCCAGGAAGGAACTTGAGTGATTATAGCTTGCACAGCATGAGCTGCTGACACTCGAGTGTCCCATTGTATAGATTTCAGTAAGACAGAAACTCTTGCTAACAAATGATGCAAATCATGAGGATGCAATCTCTGTGCTTCTCCCAGCTGTTGCGCAGCTGCTCTTTTAGTTACTGCGTTTGTTCCAGTTTCCAACAATATAAATAATCTATCCAATCTATGGAAATAAATTTAAATGTTGTGTAACATTACATAAAATGCAAATTACTGAAAAAGTGAAACTTATTTCTCGAAAGATATTTCTCTAAAAAAAAAGTATGCTTATATAAAGTATTTAATATGCATAACAAAATTACATAAAATATTTGCATGAACGTAATCAATATTTTATATAAAAGTATGTATCAAATTTTTCTCTGTATTTAAAAACCACATTACACATTTTATATATTTTATATATTAAAAAAACTACAATGTCATTAACAAATTACCTTGATGTCATGATGTATAGTGCTGAGAATAGAGAAGAGCTTATAAAAACCTTAAATCAAAATAATAAAGAGTTAAAATTTTGTTTTATTTAAAAACAATTTCAAAAAAAAGAACTGCATAATATTGTGTAAACCATAGTACCTCAAATATTAAATAAACACTAATGTGTGTAAAAAAAAAAGTTCCTTTCTCAGAAATACAAGCAGATATAATTTAAAAATTCATATGTGAAAAAGATTTTTTATAAAATTATTTATCTTCGGTGCGCAATAAAGTGCTGTAACGCGAGAGAAGGGATCTGCAAATTTATCTTCCGCAACAGAGAAGGGAGAAAGAAGAAAGTTGCAGGAAATGATTATTAATGAGCGTAAACAGCAAGAGCGCGAACGAATCCGTGGAGATAAAGTATGCAGAGAAAAAGAGAAAGAGGGTGGAGATGTAACGCGGAGAATGGATCAGACGCGGCCCGCCCTCGCATTTCGGAGCGTGTTGCGCAATTTCGCCGCAATAAGGGATCATGGCAATACACGGGAAGCACCACGTGCTGCGATCGCGGGCCGACGATCCGCTCCGAGAGGCGAGACGCGCCAGCGAAATCGCGGCGCGTCGTTTCAAGCGCAATATGGACATGAAACACGCGAGTCGTTCCTCGACGACGAGACGGCTTAGGTCTCTACCTGGCTTTTTGTAGAAGCGCTCGGACGACACGATCTCGGGCCTCAGCCAACTTGCATCGCTAATTCCCACCGTGTCCGGCGAAGAAAAGTCACATTACGCCGCGCATAACACAAAACTACGTTCGCGGTTGTCAAATATCTCGGAGAGAGACCCATCTTACAAGCATCACATTTATACTGACAGCCATATTGCTGAGGAACCTGAATTTTGTCCCCTGGTTTTCTCCTCATTGGCCGGCGTGGTGGCACGTCATCCACCGACCGGCCAATCGCTACTCCTCCCCCGTTCAATAAAACATTTCCTCCTCGGGCGTTGCGATTGTCCGCGGATTAGTCCCGAGCACAAACGTGGCGAATTGTAGATGGACGTTCTTCTTCAGCGTTGATGTTCCGCGATACTTTTCAGCGCCATTTCGCGCCGACCAATGGGCGAGCGTCGTATCAAGCATCAATTACAACGCGACCAATGAACGCGCGCGACGCGTTGCTTGAAATCGCTGTCAATTTCTTCTCTCGAAGCTACTTTTTCCTAGAGGAACTTCAACGAGCATCTTGAAATCGACATGGTCAACGCAAGGTGGCGTTAGAATTAATTGTGATTCCAGTTGTGTCATCTTCCGGAGACCGGGGGTCATCGAATTATACGTTTCTGATAACCTTTGGCCATTCATTGAAGCTTGAAAATTATTGTCAAGTTATCGCCGTTGAACACATCCAAAACACTCATTTTTTTTTTTAAGAATAGAAAACAATAATCGCAGTCCGCCCTGAAGAAGGCCTAGTTTTTTTTTTATGGACGTTGACTGCTCACAGTTGTGAGTTTTGGCACTTCAAGTTTCGTCAGTAGCAGCCGACTACGGATGATGTAATGTCATGCTGTCACTTTTCCCGTTGCTATCGCTAATAAACATGCAACATGTTGCATCCTTTTTTCGAAAGTTATCAATCGGCGACAAGATAAAGGATGGCATACTGCCGCCGGTAAGAGTCATGGGAACGGCGGAGGATCTGACGAAGAATCAGAACGTTCTGACACTAAAAACGGATACCGAATTAAAAGAATCCGTTTACGGCAAGTTGCCCTCTATTTGTGTGTTGTATCGGTCCATCTTTTTCGGATATTGCCCGATTTCGACAAGATGGTGCGACATTGCAAATGACCTATGAACTGTATACACTTTTATGTTACATGTTTATCAACACGATTTTCTTGGTTCACCAGTTTGTTTTTGAAATACAAAGAAACTGTGTTGAAAAATATATTAGCAGATTTAATGCATACAGTTTTCCATTTTGCAACGTCATTAACAACATTGTGTTCGTTCATTTTCAGATCTTTTGAGAACAATCAAGGATCCGGAGAAGCCGCAAACCTTGGAACAACTGGATGTTGTCTATGAGGATTGCGTGAACATCTGTCAGAGCACACCAGTGGGAATTCCTGTAATTCGGGTGGAGTTCAATCCAACAGTGCCTCACTGCTCGTTGGCGACTCTCATAGGACTATGCATCCGTGTCAAATTGGAACGTCTCTTGATGGCGTCGTTTAAATTGGACATCTACATAAAATCAGGCGCACACGCCACAGAAGAAGAAAGTACGTACTGCACATCTCAATGTTCTCTTCTTGCAAGGACACATAGTTTGTCAAAGTTTTAATTGTGTGTTAAAAATCACAGTTAACAAGCAAATCAATGACAAGGAACGCATAGCTGCCGCGATGGAAAATCCAAATTTGAGAGACTTGGTGGAGAAGTGCATACTTGAAGAGGACTACTAGCGTTTATACAGAATGTATATTATTGAAAAATGTTACACATGTGTTCTCGTGTCATATTTTTAACTTTAAGTAAGAGATTTAAATGTATTCCAATTTGTATACTGTAAATACACAATTGTTTATATATGCGAGATGACATAAGTAACATTTCCGTCTTATCATTGCAACAATTGCAAGCTTCTCTCTCTTCAAATTTATATTAACAATTGAGAAGATTGTGCAATTTTTTTATGGCAAAAAAAAAAAAAGAAACCGAGAATATAGACGTAACATGTGCGAAACGTGAAAAACACTTGTGAAGGGGAACTATTCAAATTTATATCAAAACGTTTCGATTTTGTGATTTCATTATTTCGATTATTTATTTCTAAACTTCTACTTGCGTCAATATTTAATTACGTCAATCAGTTTCGGAATTCCTCTTGAATCTTCCTTTCCACTTTCTCTTCCGTTCTCCGTGTGTGTTCCTTATAAATAATATTCTAGAAAAACGAATGAATCACTGAATTACACGCATCACACTGTACGGATATCTGCACTACGAAGTAGTACTCGCGCGTTCGAACGTACGCGCACGAGAAATAACGCGGAAATTAAAAATCGCGTAGAGGAATTACGAGCGCGAGTGATTTACGAAATGCGCGCATGGTACGTCAGCGATCAAAACTTGCGGTTGCGGAGTTTCTATACATTTCTACCACTTCTGTGTGATGACTGTGCCGAATCACATTCGCGTCGCGTGGCGTCAGCCGTCAAGTCGAATCCAGTCGAGTCTCAGGCAGCTCGAGCCGCGGATCGGTTAGTATATCTGCGTCGGAATTTTAGCTCTCTTCTTTTTTTCTCTCTTTCTCGTTTGAAACTTCGAAAAAAAAAAAAAAAAGTCGCACAAATGGACTTTCTGCGAATGTAACAATAAGTGTTCTGTTTCGAGAGTGATAAAGTCGTTCACGAGGTTCCAACGTTTTGTAAGTCTACAAAATTCTCTCTTCCTCAGTTATACAAATAATTAATTAAAGTTAAAAGTAATTGCAAACTGTTTTTTATTTAAAATATCAAATTTGTAAATTTGTTATCCACTCGGGAGTATCTGTTTTACATCCGTGAATTAATTATTAATATTTAAATATGTGTGTGTGTAAAATAATTGAAGATTATAACAACTTTATACAACAATCAAAGATCTCAGTTATCTTTTAAAAGTAATGATATTATACACGGTGTATACATTCTTTCCAGTCATCAAGATACGGAATTACCATAAAATCGACTGACCGGGATGGGCCTCAACTTGTTTTCCACAATTTTGCTACTTCTCGTGTACGGTTTCACACACGGCAGTCCACTGTATGAGGATCTCTACGGTAAAATACATCAATGTTAAAAAACTATACACAGTAAAATAAATATATATTAAATATATTAAATTCTTTTTAACACTCCTAATGACACGTCGCATAGGAGAACTTTTACTTAGAACGCGTTTACAATATTTTTTTCCATGAACTTAGTCACAAGAAAAAAAATTTTTCTTGCACTCTTTTAAAAGTGAAATATATATCAAGAAAACAAATACATATGCACATTATTCAACAACTCGCGTTCCAAGGTGAATAGGTCAATTCGTTAATACTCAGATACGTTGCATTCATGCAACACAAGTCATGCGATGCGAGTCAGTCAAATTGGAGTGAACGCTGGAAAGTGTTACAACAGAGTTTCTGACAATCTCATGTTAGAAAACGGATAACAAAAATAAAAATTTGAGATAAAAAAAAATCGCCAATCGTAATTATGACGATAATTAATTAATTCACTCTTTAGATTCTCTTTGATTAGCAGAACTGCGAAAACAGTCGATGTTTCAACACGGTAGTTTTACTAAGTATAAAAAATTAAAAACTCAGGATACGGTCGGTTTACCGCAAATCAATGAGAACGACATGAGTCAATTTATGTGAAAAGAAAACCCAAGAGATATATATATATATATATATACAGTTTGTACAGTTCTGAAAATTACAATAGATTATATCGAACATTACACAGTTCCCATTACTATGCGGGATTTAGTGAGATCGATCGACTGTTCTTCCCCGCTCGAATATAAAAAAAACAAGACGAGCCTACTTCTTTCATAATTATCACTAATGCTATGCGCGTGTCTACGCAGTAGTATTTTTATACACGTAATTAATTCTAGAGAAAGATTAACGAAAGCTGTCGCGCGCATCTGTAATTTTCCAGACATGTTTATCGATTGTCTTTATCGATTGGTGCGATCGTGAATTATTAATGAATCATATGAAAAAAAAACCGTTCTTTATTGACAGAGAGATTAATCTGTTCGTAAATAATTATAAACGGCGATTTATGAGAATGTTCAATAGAAAATTATATAAAATAGGATGATGGTGTTTTTAGTAAAATCGGACAGATTGAAGAAATAATTATTAGATACGATATCAAACAATTTTCAATGGTTTTAAATATGTTATTATAGTATTTTTATTTTTAATTGTTTTTAAAAAATTTATTTGTAAATATTAGCTCCTAACTTCACACCGTGTCCGGTCATCATCAGGACATTTACTTTGTTCTTGCGTTCTAAAACTATATTTCAAAACTACCGTGTATACTGTGTGAAATTAACATCGTTAACATCGTTATCATCTGCAAGAATGCTGTATGATATCCCACGCACGAGAAAAAGAAGTGCGTTCTAGGTCGGAAACCCGCTAACGGGCGCGTCTGATAGGTGTGTGAGTCGATTGGCATCAACGACCCAAGCCGGACTTTTCCTTGTGTTCTTCTTCTTCTTCTTCTTCTTCTTCCCCCTCGGTACTTTGCAACGCGTTCACGCACGTTATTCACGAGCGATATGCAAAGTATAATGTACGAAGTATATAGCCTCGTTTTCCTTGATGCAGAAGGCAGCGCCTGCAAACTGGAGGACGGCAAGACAGGCGTGTGCAGGAAGATACACGACTGTCCGTCCAGACTGAAGGAGGTGATGACCGGTAAGAGAACCTCGGAATCGAGCGGTCGATGCGGTTTTCAGGATTTCACAGAAATCGTCTGCTGTCACCGCAACGTCACGGAAAAAATAGGGCTACGGCCAGCGGAAATAGGTACGTAACGCACGTGTTTTCGACGCGTAACGAAATCGTCACGAGATCGTCGTGAATTATTCTTCTTATTTATATTTTTATTTTAATAATTATTCACTCCGATCTTTTATTTCAACAGCGCGCGATTTTTTTTTATGCATCGTTGTATTTACATACACGCCCGTATAGATGTCAGCGATGTAATTTGGTTTAATTAATGTGTTTATCCACCGACTAGTTTAATATACCATATCTGTACG
>QVOB01027847.1:0-21792 GCA_014839585.1 Pseudomyrmex concolor | reverse complement strand
ATGCTTGACATCAATGAGGAAGAAGATGCGAGATAGGGGGAAAGTCGCTTTTAAGTACGTGCGGCGGCGCATGCTATAAACTGGATCGTCGCCGAGAGAGAAAACGTTACAGAGCTCATCGCCGAAGCGATGATACGAATCGAAATAATGTGCATCGCGAAATGTCGAAGATCCGTGTCTAGTTACTTTTATGATGTAACAATGTTTTCGTAACACATTTGTGTAAAATGTGTGTATTTTATTTGTGATGATAAAAATTTGCAGCTTGTATACAGCAAAATTTATTTTTTGTTTTTAAGGCGCGCGCAATCGAGCCCCGACAGACTCCGATAGGATGAACAACTCGTGATCGCCGGTCGGGCGAAGCCACGAAGAGGGAATGATGGATGCGGCTAGTCGACGTGAGGAAAAATCACAAACCTAACATCAACGAACACGCGACGTCGTTCGACAAAAGAGTTTATAGCGCAGGGAACTGTGAACGAGACCCGTCTTTCGTTGCCGTTTTTCTTTTTCACGGTAATCCGCAGAGAATATGAGCATCGTAGGCATCGCTCGCAGAAACTGGGCGCTGCGCCTGTCGATCGTGTTGAACGTCTGCGTGCTGCTTTACGTGTGCGCCCAATTTGGCGGTTCCGGACCGTGGATCGAGGAACCTCCGACCAATTGGGCGGCGGCTCCAATCCAGTCGGACACGTACGATTTGGTGAACGGCACGCAGAAAGGCGCCGTCGCATCGTCATTGTCCTCGTCGCTGACCGCCACAAAGAATGCGGCACCTGGAACAAACGGCGTCGCCAGTCGTTCGCTCAGGATCAGGCTCGTCACCACGACGCCTCCCCTGAACGGTGTCAAGATCGAGGCTCTCGACAAATCGCGGGAGAGAGAGCATTCGCATAATCACACGGTACATTTGTCTCTGTTGTTTCGGAGTTTCTTTTTGTTTTCTCTGCCTTTATGGGTTTCTTCAACCATTGCATGCGCATTAATTTACGAAAAGAACCGTGACTAAATGAGCACGGGAATGTATGTTTCAAATGGGGCATTTCCGCTACCTATGCTAATTTCGCTTGAAACCGTCTTTATTAGAAAAGCCCGCTTTCTTGTCCAGATGAGAAAGAACGGCACGGCAAACGTTGTTTGCGAACCGATGAGTCTAAAAGAGGCTGTACCCTGCAACGAGAAGTCAACCGAGCCGAGGCGGGCGCAACGCGGCGACTATTGGGTCCTGTACAACTACGTGCCGATGAGCATGGCGGTGAGATGCTGGGAGAGCGTGACGTACACCACGCACGCCGATTATACATTCCTAGACAATCTGGAGCCGCTGCTGGAGCGCTGGCGGGCACCGATATCGATCGCCATGCATGCGCCCGGTACTGACTTCCCGGCGACTCTTGACGCCATCCGATACTCGAGAAACTGCGGCAGCGCTCTGATCTCGCAGCTAGTCACCTTTCACATTTTCTTCAGCAGCAAACATGTGCCAAAAATGGTAAATGGACGATTCGATATACGTCGTGGAGTTTCGGTTATGAGAATTTTTTTTTGCACACAAACAAATGTGTTTCATTGTAGAATAAAATAATTGATTTTCAATTGAAAGACACACAAAACTTAAGTAAGTAGAAGAAAAGATATTTTCACATTTTTCACATTGCGTTTAAAAGTATTTTCTTAATGCAGATATTTGTTACTACGAAGCAATATTGCGTTAGTCAGCACGTCTGTGATTTTACCGTAGGTTCCGCCGTCGGAAAAGATCGTCTCCGACACGTACAATTGTTCACTCGGTCCGCCGTGGGTGAACGTGAGTCTCCCGAAGATGTACAAGAACGAGAAGAAACTGCTGTACCCAGTTAACGTGGGTCGCAACATAGCGCGCGAATCCGCGCCCACCTTCTACGTGTTCCCTAGCGATATCGAGTTGTACCCGAGCCCGAATCTGCCGGCCAAATTTTTGGAGATGATACGTAGACGGGATCAGCCAGCACTCAACAAACCCAATCCCAAAGTCTTCGTGCTGTCGATTTTCGAAGTGGACGAGAAGAGTCAGCCGCCTAATAACAAAACGCGTCTGGTACATATACTCTTTGTTTCGCGACTTTCGTGCAATTGATTCTGACGACGGCGCAATTAGGCACGTGCGAATGAGAGCGTAACGAGTACATGTCCGATCGCGTAGGCGAGGGTCGACGGCGAATCAATGGAGCTTCCTTTGACCGTGGACCTTGATACGCGGAATTAGCTTTTCTATTGTCCGGTGCGCTACATTGCGTACCGCACAGTACGGCATGACACAGCGACACAATGCATCTTTTGTCGCATCGCATTCAGAACTGGGGCGGTGTAACAGAGAGCGATTGTAATCTCGACGCGCGCGTGCATGATGCAAATTGCTCGTTATTTTTTCCCACCGTCTTTCCCACCCGCTGAAAACACAAAAACACAGCGCTGGAAGTCAAGACGGTCACGCACGACACTGACTGATGTGTCATACGTTTTGTTGTTGACATCGCAATCTGTTTCCATTAAACTAATTGAACCAAGTGTTCGAAAGAGAGAGCGAGAGAGAGCTCAAATTAATTGTATATAGAATTGAATTTGTTTAAAAAGAAAAAGAAGAAGAAGAGTTTATGTGAATTTTTGCAGATACAAATGTTGAAGGCGGGCACTGCCATACCCTTTCATAAAAAATTATGCTCCGGTTGCCACAACGTGCCGAAGAGCAAAGAGTGGCAGGAAGCACCGGAAACGGAGGATCTGCATGTGTTTCACGTCGGCAAAAGGACTGGCAGCTTCGTACACTGGGAGCCGATCTTTATCGGGACCAATAACGACCCTCTTTACGACGAAAGACTCAGCTGGGAAGGAAAAAGCGATAAAATGACGCAGGTATGAACTTTTATATATAAATTTTCTAGACCAATATCGTTAAAATATTTTAAACAAAGTTTGAAGAGTAAACACTGTTAAATTATTTTAAACAAAGTTTTAGAGTAAACACTGTGTACATATACATTGAGTTACCAATTGCAAACACACAGGGTTACGCGCTGTGCGTTCTTGATTATGACTTCCTCATTTTGGATAACGCTTTCTTGGTGCACCGGCCCGGCATTAAAATTTTCAAGAAGGACTCACATCGCGACATGCTCACCGCCAAGACGAACGCGCTCATCAAGAAGATCATCATGCCAGAACTGAAGGTACTTTACGGCACTAGAAAAGGCTGCGCTGTGTAGCCCGTGGAGTCACGGGCACGACGGCGCGTCATCTACAGGTGCCCGTCCCCTCTGTAGTTCCGTCGTTTCCAGAACGAACTCTCACAAAGAGTCGATGCTGGATCGCAAGATCGTGTGTAACTTCTACAAGTCTTTTTCCTCCTTACTCTCCCCTCGAATAATTTTAACACACAACGATACCGAACGAGCGAATATTATCGTTTAAGTTCAGCGAATTAGAGCAGCAACGTTTCATAGACGACAATGACGACGATGATGATCACGTAGAGATCCGCTGGGCTCTTATCATGACCGTCGTTATCATCTCCCGTTGTCAGCAATGTCAACGTAAAGCGTTGAGGCAGTGATGAGAAGAGAGCGAAGTTTACACGAACAAAAAGTATATATTACGACGCTCAAATTCTCTAAACTTTCTTAAAAGAATTTAATGTGTAAAGTAATCGCGTACAACTTCTATTTTTCCCCTCGATGGACATATATATATATATATATATGTATCATTCCATTAGCAAGTATAGTAATTTTTGTACATAAAAAGAAAAAGGTGCCTCATATACATCTCGGTAACATTTACGAATGATCATTATGCTTTTTTGTGAAAGTTTCGAACAACAGTGGCAGTGTCGGTTTCAACACGACCTCCTCTTCGTCAATCGTGACTATCATTTATATATACATATATTTCCGTAGCGTTTCTAATTCGAGACAAATTATAGATAAGAATTTTAGAAACGTCGTATTATAGATATATAAATAAATAAATGATATACGGCGTCAGTTACATCATTAACAATTATTATTAACAATTATCAAATTTATATATTTATTTTAGTCAAAATCGTTACTTGTTGATTATAACAAATTATTTACAGAAGTGAAAACTTTAACATAAAATTTATTTATTTTTTTCATATATTTTTTAATACAGAGAGATTAATAAGTTTTTTTCCACAAAAAAAATTTAATCTGCATTGTTTTTCTATTTTTTATTGTTTTTCTAAACTTTAATTGATGTTTTGACTGTGTATATATATTTCTTAAAATAATATGTATGTAGAGAAAGAATTTGGGGCATGCAGAGTTCGAGTGTAAATAATATTTATATCGTCACTTTCTGTACAGTAGAAAGTTTCTAATTATATGTATGAAAAATATTTTTTACACGTGTGTTCCAAAATCGAGAAACATACACACTTGTTTTCTCTTTCGTACTTTCTCACTTAACACGTTCTTGTTTGGAACTTGTAGAATGGCAGATTAGCCTGTATTGACTGATGAATCTAGGCTGAAGATAATTGCGTTTAAGTAAATCGACGTATATGTATACATTTGTACTAGCTAAAAACCTCATATTGTATTCGCATCGCAATCTACAAGCTTCAGCAGCTCTTGAAGCAAGAATTTAATACGCGCGAAATTATGACTAAAAAAGGGAAAAAAAAGAATCACCGTCCAAAGCTGAGAGATATTTGATATAAATTTTCTAGAACTCGCAACACAAATATAATCAGGTCGATAAATCAGTAATTACTCGACTTTGCGTTAATATTTGCCATATTTGCCGGGTCTCTGTTCACTGTGCTTTGTTTCGATCGTGGAATATTTTTTGCGAATAAAAATCACAAAAATGCGATGGAACAAGATCTGAACGGTTTTCGCTTGGTTGATGTTAGCTTATTTGAGTCAAACGCTTTTAATAAGAGCATTTTGCAAGCAATGCTACGCGCACTTTGAAAAACAAGGAAAGTTTTATCTCATAAAATACGATTTGTCTTGTATATATTGAAACAAATGCAATCGTGCGGTGACTTCCGACTGATTGAACGGATGCGATATTTTCTAATTTTAAATATTACTCTTTTTCAAAGGTAAAGAAAGGTAATATGTATATATTATATATACTATATCTATACAGTATTATTTATTCTATACGTGCATACAGACGTCTAATTCGAAATTGCAAAATATAACCGACTGTAAAAAAAAAAAAGAAAAACAGAAGAGTTGCATTCTGTGTAACATAAACTTGTTTGCTCGTAATAGTATACTTTTTCAAAAACAAAAAAAATTATTCTTTCTAAAAACATTCCGTCAAAAGTCTCTCTGATCATTAAAAAACAATATACCAATTTTTCTGCGCAACGATGAAAATTGTTACAATATAAAAAATTAACAACATTGTCAGTACAATCTTCTCTCTTTCTCATCTCGTTCGTTTTTCCTTCAAGTATTAAATAATTACTATTTAAGTATTTGATGAGTATTAATTGATTTCGGCACATTGTCTCAATTTACGCAAACAAAAGTGTGCCAGCACAAGATATATTGTAATCGAATAGCGCGTTTCTCTTGTAGCACAAGACAATGTTTCCTGTACATAAATAGCATATTCCGTATAATATAATATACTTTTCTATCGACAGTCCGAATAAATTAATAATATGACCATAGCACGCATGTGTATTGCAATTTTTCGCATTACCGGAGACTCTCTCGAAGCTCTCTCAAAACTATAATTGGGTCAGAATTATGTGTGACTCGCGAGAATAATTACTTAGAGCAATTTTGATCCCGAGCCAGGATGCTCATTTTTTGTGATAATATTAGGGCACAAAGTAATTAATATTCCATAATATAATCATGCTTCGCTGTCAAGATATTCTTGAAGCTGGACTACATAATTATATGATTGTTTTTGCGTGTACGTCAAACAAACTATTAGGTGAAGTAAAAAGTTCTGAGCGTTTTCCGCTAGATATCTTTAGCGGAAAACGCTCAGAACTTTTTACTTCACCTAATATTAAGCTTTTATTTTAAACACGTTCCTTATTTGTCAGTTTGTTCACTGATCAGGATTACCGAGAAGTTAATTAGTAAAACAACACATTTTATATGTGTAGTAGACATAATGTATATAGTATGTCACATAAACAGCGCGTTTGCTCTACACATCGCCAATGATCTTTTAGTATAGGACATTTGTGACTTTGTATATAAGTTCCTTTTACCGCTCCTCTATTCTTCTAGCCTTCTTTTTCAATTTTATTGGGGCTGTGCAACCGTACGTGTGTATGTATGTATGTGTGTATTTATCGCTCGTATATAAAATGTGTATTCTGTGCCTTACATAACGTTATCTCTGTGTCTCCTTGTTCGTGTGCGTGCGTGTATGTGTACATTGTCTCCTGCTGCGTGCGTGCGCGCGTATGTGTGCCAAAAATGTTGTGCGTTTACAGTGTGACTTACGTGAACAAAAAACCCGAGGGAGACAAGCTGAAGGGAAAACCTGACTATCTACTACAATTGATGTAAAAACAAATCCCGCAAAACGCGGGATTCGATAATGTGCGCGGCGAAATTTCTATTGTAATATTCCCGAAATATTGTAACGAGAACGGAAAGAAAAAAAAAGAGATATAAATGTCAAATTTCTCTTTCTCTCGCTTTTTTGAGTAATTTAATCTGACTCTTAAAAAGAAGAACTACGTCGTGTGTGTTAGGTGCGCCACGTCAGCGTATAACGTCATTCCTTGTATGTGTACGCTGAGTTTTGTCTTTCTTGACTAAACATTTTTGTGCAAACAAATACGAGACTGCGAATTTTGAGCTACGCGAATATTGTTTTTTTTTCTAAAAACTGTAAATGCGATAGTTATAATTACTGTAAATACGTGTGACTATAGATAAATGTATGTATAAAAGCTGTTTCCGGACGCTTTCTCGTGAAAGTTGAAAACGCCTGAGAGGTAGGCCGATGTGCTCCTGTGTGTATGTGTGGCGGGTTGTCTACTTCTCAGGCGTAACTTTGAAGCGTCGCATTGCGAAGTAGCGACGCTTCAAACCCGTCATATTTCAGACGACAAAACGTGTTCGTTTATATCCTCTTATATTATATTGTTATTTCGAGAAAAAAAATTTGTTTCAAAATCATTCTATATGGTAGTGCTTCTTTACACTGTTATTTGTTGCCAGAGAGTAATTCTTATACGAAAAAAACAATTTATATTCCCACCGTTCTGTGTATATTCTCTATGCATAGCTAAACAAATTTACACGTTTAGATGAAACAACAAAAAGATACATGTGTTACGTCTCTGGCTCTTTAATATGTAATACACTTTCTATCGGCTATATACATACTTATATATATATATATATATATATATATATATATGATACACAAAAAAAAAATTATACATCTTTATACATAAATATAAGTATAATGAATATATGTATCGATGTACATACGTATTTGTACCAGAATCGAAAACACATGCAATCATCTGTTCTGATGTGTGTACATAGGTAAAATTGTATTTTTTCAGATAAGGCGACGAGCAGAAAGATTGATTCAATGTTTTCGAGAAAAAGTCGCAAAGCTAAATATATATAACGAGAAATAGTTGTAACACGTTTGTTTTTTCGTCCCGTAAGCTTTACTGAAACATTCTCTCTTTTGTTTAAAATGAAAAATAGCTCGCAGCACAAACGATTTATTATATTTGTTTTGTTAAATATTTAAGCTTGTTATAGATACGCGATGTGTCACGATTTTAATTTAAATAACGAAAAGCTAAAACCGATCAAATAATTTATTTTGAGTATAAATATAATTCATGCTTAAATTTATTAAACCAAGACAATTTTAGTATAAGGAAAAAAACACAAGTGTTGAATGGTTTATACATACTTGAAAGAAATTCTACTTATTTCCCGACTCTATAGCTTCTTGTTTCTTTTTATATAAAATTGACGTTTGTGCATTTAACTGCGATGATCAGCTGCATATACCGTCATGTTCCAGTCCGTCGCGCGTGTCTAGAGATAAATAAAGTATATTTATGATCTCTAAATCTTTTTCAAAATATCTTCTCTTTTAATTTTTATCGCAATTAAAAATAAATATTAAATTAATAAATATTAAATTATATAAAAGTTGAATACGCACGTAAAATGAATAATTCTCTCTCGAACCTTGATCGAACACTTCTAATTATCGCAAATTGATCAATTTTGCGACAAACGAAGATGGAGTTCGATTCGCGCTTCGAATGCTTCGAAGCAGAATGTGATATTGAATGCGATGATAACCACCTCTACACCTGTCGCATAAAACTATTTTCGTAATATGGCATATCCCTAACCTTGCATGAGAAAACGTCATTTGCTCTAAAAGAAGCCGCTCTCTGTGCGACAAGTGAGTTATATTTGTACATGCATACGTTGATACGTGCTGCAGAATGTCATCGTAACGATGCAACATTGAGTGACACTTTGACGTTGTGAAAATTATTACTAACACAGTTTTTCATTTTCTTTAATATGAGTGCTGCAAAGTGATATCTTGCAAAGAATAACGCGATGCCATAAAAATGTCTCTTCCCACCGATTGATAATATTCATTTTTGTTTTCTGCGTGGTAAGTGCTACTTGTTAAAATAAATATTGTCTAAATATCTCGAGCAAATATTTCAATTCAACGCATTTTCGTTCGTTTTACAAGCCAGATAAACAAACACGAAGCAAATGCGAGTGCAAATTGCATCTGACCTCAATACCTATATGTTTGCTTTATTGTAATAGCCGTTGAACTTGCTAAATTTGTATATTAAATCGCAATTGCCAACATTCAATGTGACAATATTGTAGGAGAAATAGCAAATTGAGTGATATCTGATAGCACTCGCCGCAGTGCATTCGCTTTAAATGATGATGGAGTTGAGTCATAGCCTGACCCTCAATGAGGATGCGCTCAATCAAATCCCAGAAGCTAAACGACCAGTCTTCATTTTTGAATGGTTGCGTTTTCTGGACAAGGTTCTGGTTGCTGCACAAAAGGTATCAAAAAATTTATGACTGCACTGTTAAATTTCTTTTTTAAAAAATTACAATTTAAATTTTTATATGTGTCAATACTTGTGTAACAAATTCCTGATTGTATAACAAACAAATATTTTTTGTGCAGAGTGATATTAAAGGATGCCAGCAGAAATTGGTAGAGCAATTGACCAGGCATATGCAAGGTGCTCCCGGTCCACCTACACGGCGTCTTATAGCAAGATGTCTTGCTACTTTATTCAGTGTCGGTGACACATTCTTGCTCTTTGATACTGTTAACAAGTGCAATGACATCTTGAGAAATAAAGATGATTCGCCCAGTTTTCTGCCAACAAAACTGTAAATATAAAAATTGAAATTACATTAACAATCATTTTTATATTCTACATGTGTACATATGTATTTGGTTTCTCTTAGAGCTGCTATCTGCTGCATGGGATGTATGTATGAAAAATTGGGAAGAATGATGGGCAGATCGTACGAGGAGACTGTGCAGATATTAATCAAGTCTTTGAGATCTGCAGAATCACAAATGCGAATAGAAATCATGCATACATTGGAGAAGGTGATGAAAGATTTTAGTAAGAATTTCTGAAATTGCCGTTTGCGTGTGTAATACTTGATATTTACGTGGTATTTATACACTTATATAGGTGTGTGCCGGGATGGGATCAGCAATAACAAACGTTCACAAAGAGATATATAAAGTTTCCAGACATTACCTGACTGACAGAGTAATGGCAGTGAGATGCGCCGCTGCTAAGGTATTTACAAACAAAAATGAATTGTATTTTTCGTTCTTTAAAATATAGAACAACAGTAATCTTTGTTTTTTTTTTTTTTTTTTTTGTGTTATACAGTGCTTGTTGGAAATGTTAAATCATGCTCCGTTTTTATACACGACCGAAATCGAAAGTGTTGCGACATTGTGCTTTCGGGCATTTGAAGGTTCCAATTACGAAGTCAGATGTGCCGTTGCCAAACTATTGGGCACCTTGGTGGCAATGACTCAGCTGCCTTCGCCCAAAATAAAAAATCTTACTGGTATTTACTATATTTACGATGTATAATTTATGTAAAAAATTGAAATAAGAAATTAATTTTGATTTGTCACGATTTTTCTGGTAGTCGCGCACAACAAAGGCGTCAAACAGACGTCGCTCGAAGAGGTGTTGAACATTTTGATGTCTGGATTTTTGAGAGGCGGCGTCGGCTTTCTCAAAGGAACAGGGGAGATAATAAAGGGAAGCTCTAGCGTAAATAGAGAAGTACGAGTTGGAGTGACTCACGTAAGTGCAGGAGTGTGTGTGTGTATATATATTTATAAATTGTTTTTTAAAGCAGATGACGAGTTCAACGATTGCGCTGATATTTGCAGGCTTACGTGGTGTTCGTACAAATGTTGGGCGGCACGTGGCTGGAGCGCAACGTGGGCACATTAATCGCGCACGTTTTAGATCTGGTTACAAATCCGAAAGCCGCAAATTCACATGTCGAGGCGGTTTATTCCCGCAAGTGCGTGAATTTCATATTACGCGGAACCGTCGGAAAACTGTTGGGAGAAGGCGCTCAGGCTGCCGCTTGCAAGGAGATAGCGCACATTATCTTAAAACAGATGAATTCTATCGGTAAGTCTAATGTTTTACACGCGCGACGTGTTTGATTGATGTGCAATTATTTATATCGCTACTAGTGTGTTTAATATAATTTCATCATCAGATTTCAGTCCGGAAAACGCCAAAGATTGCAATCAAGAAACCTTGTTCAGTCAGCACTTGTTAGTATGTGCCTTACAAGAAATGGGTAACTTAATATTAGGATTAGGTACCACAGCCACGAATTTGTTGTCAGATCAATCTCTGAGTACGTATATTTTCAGCATTTGAAACAATTGCGTTGAAATTGTTTGTATAAAAAGCGCGCGGAGTCAATTGTATCACATGCTTGTGATTTATTTTACTTAGGCCTGATCGATACCATAATGGCTGTTCTGATACATCCGTGTCAAGCGGCTAGATTAGCAGCTTCCTGGTGCTTACGGTGCATATGCGTGGCGGTACCGAGTCAGATAACACCTTTGATCGATCGCTGCGTCGACGGGATTGAGAACATGCGTAGCTCGCCGGAGGCTATAGCCGGTTACAGCAGCGCTCTCGCTGCGGTGCTTGGCAGTGTTCGCTTGTCACCTTTGGGAGTTCCTCACACTAAAGGAAAGGTGTGCATGTTATTTATTTGTTATTCGCAATGCCAATCTCTCACGCGAGATTGAAGTTTTACCAAAACTGCGATCGTTTCAGATCATTTTCAATACAGCCGAGGAACTTCTAAGAAGCGCAAGTCAAAACAGCCGTTTGTCCTTGAATCGTACGCACGCAGGATGGCTCTTAATAGGAGCAATAATGACCCTAGGTATAAATGCTTTGTGTAAAAGTACGCGATAAAGTGGCACAATTACATGTATTATATTACACACAGGCACAGCGGTAGTAAAGGGTTTGTTGCCAAGAATGTTGCTGCTCTGGAGAAATTCCTTTCCGCGCTCGAACAAGGAACTCGAAAGCGAGAAAGCGCGCGGTGACGCTTTCACGTGGCAAGTGACTCTTGAGGGACGTGCTGGCGCGCTGTCCGCCATGTACAGCTTTCTGCTGCACTGTCCGGAGCTTTTGAACGACGATATCACTCGACGATTACTCACACCCGTCGAGTCTGCTCTGGCAATGCTGACAAAGTAAAAATCTGTTGTTTTTGTAGATATTATAATATTATACGTTTATAGAATACGAATTCTTATAACACATGTTTTTTTCTAGCTTATCGCCGGTTTTGAAAAATTATGGCCAGCAACTGAAAGCTCCCGCCGCCATGGTTCGTTTGCGTTTGTATGAAACTTTACTGCTGCTACCACCGCAAATGTTTGAAGGTAAAATCGATAAATGTTATAAGAAAGTTTTAAAATTGTTCGCATGCCACTTCTTTCTATTTGCATTACCATTGTTACAGGTTCTTATACGCATCTTCTAAGGATGCTCGTGTCCGAGTTCACACTTACAGACAATCCTGGAAACACAACTACTTCCTTGTTGCGTGTGGTTTGTCACGCTAACGATTCTGTGATTCTCGGCACGTGGTTGCAAGAGACCGACCATCGTACGATAGAAGACCAAGTGAGTGCAGTTTTAGATTTTGATGTAAATTTGTACGTGTATTTTACATACTGACATCTCTTTTTATATGTCATAGCTATTATTAGAAAGTTAAATCTTTAAAACGCAGTTTGTGCATTAACTTGTAAATAACTTCATGTTTAGATGGAACCGAACAGAAGGGCAGATTTGGAACATGTGAGTAAGGTGTTCTGCGAAGTTTGCCTTTCGTGTTTTCAGCGCTTTTACATGTTATTAAATGATATTATATTTTGTACATATATAAACTGATTTTTTTGTGCACATGCATTATATGATGTACTATGATTACGATTTTAGAATAGCAATATTTTATTTTTTATATATTCCAAATATTTTTTATTTCTTTAGGTTAAATGCGTGTAAGAGCAGTTTCGTGTCTTTTCATTGCACGATCTAAAGTTATTTCAATGGTTTTTTTTTTTTTTTTTAAGCTTCAACCAAACAGCGCTGCGGGATCTGGAGCATTGGAACACAATACATGCTGTCTTTACAGACCAGTACCGCATGTGAGTTTAAGACTTTAATAATTTTGCATAGTATTATTACAAGTGACAAGACTAGTGTTATTGAAAATTGTAATACGGATTTATGTAATGACTTGCAGATTGAAATGATACCCGGACCATTGCCATTGGGCGTGGCGGTAATCGATCTGTCGGTTACGTTATTCGGACAGATATTTCCGCGCGTAGCAAACAAGCACAAGCTACAGATGCTGGATCACTTCAGCGAGTGCATAAAGCACACTAAGTCTGGCAGACAGGAGGCGATACAGATGAACGTGTTCACGGCTGTGCTGAGCGGTCTTAAGGGTCTCAACGAGGCGAAAACAGGCTTTGGTCAGGATGATGTCAAGAAGTCCGCCACTAATCTTATCATTGTAAGATTTATAATATTATTGTCATAAAAAAACTAATTTCGTCAATTGCACGTAACATGAAATGTACATTTTAGAGTACATTAGTCAGCGGAAATCCGATTTTGCGATGGGCGGCGGGCGAAGCGGTCGGAAGAATGGCTCAGGTGATCTCCGATCCCAAGTTTACCGCGGAATTGGCGCAGACCAGTTTCGATCGATTGAAATCGGCTCGCGACGTCGCCAGTAGAACTGGCCACTCATTGGCATTGGGTTGCCTCCATAAATACGTGGGTGGGATGGGCTCCAGTCAACATCTCAATACCAGTGTCAGCATTCTACTCGCACTCGCACAGGATAACTCGTCTCCCGTAGTACAAGTAAGATAATAATATCGCCTTTGTCTTTGCGCGTGTATATTTGTCTCTACATCTCGATTGCGCGCCCGAACAATAAAATGGAGTTTAATCAGTAGCAATTAATCAAGGTGATATTTTTGTCCAGGTTTGGGCGTTGCACGCTCTGGCTCTGATAGCCGATTCCGGTGGGCCGATGTTCAGAGGTTACGTGGAACCCACGCTGTCGTTAGCGCTGACTCTTCTTCTCAATGTTCCTCATTCCTACATCGACGTGCATCAATGCATCGGAAAGCTTTTATCGGCGCTCATCACAACAATAGGACCGGAATTGCAAGGTACAAAATGTATTTGAGATTATGATGCATTTTATATGTGAATTATAATGGAATAATATAAAGATAATTAATAGAAACATATCGGATTTGTGTCTTTGACGGAGTTGCATCATTAAACCTCCGATTTCAGGTAACACGTCTACGATTTGCATGGCGCGATCGTCATTTTTGTGCGCGTGCGCCATTATGCAAGATCATCAAGATTCGCTTGTTCAAGCGGAAGCAACTGGATGTCTTCAACAACTGCACCTCTTTGCTCCCAGACACGTCAATTTGTCTTCCCTCGTTCCCACTTTATGCGTAAGTGTTGATAAACATAAAACTTTTAATCTGTGTGTTGTACATGTATAATTTTCTTTTTTTTTTTTTTTTTTGCAGCGTACTCTTTCCAGCAATCACTTGCTTTTGCGAAAAGCTGCAATATCGTGCCTGCGGCAGCTCGCTCAGCGCGAAGCAAAAGAAGTATGCGAGCACGCGATGACGCTGGCTAATGAAAGCAGAGACACCAATGTGGTGGAAGGTCTTGTCATCACAGAGACCGGTCTTCCAGGTGTTTTATTCAGCATGCTCGACACGGAAACCGACAGTAAACTGATCAAAGACATTCACGACACTTTGACGAGCATGTTGCAGATATTAGCAGCCGATAATCTATCTCAGTGGTTGTCGTTGTGCAAAGATGTTCTTACGATAGCTTCAGGTACTATAAAATCGAATTAAATTTTTGACAACTTCTCTCTTTCTCGTTTTGAGAGAAATAATATTTCATTTTGTTATGCAGAATCAAGTGCAATTGAAGAAAACAACACGTCAAATGTGGAGGACAGTGCGGCTGACAACGAGTCAGCGGATGCTGAAGGCGACGACGATCAAGTCGAATTTCACGCCGACGAATCGACGAAACAACGACCATCGATCACACCGAGATGGCCAACGAGAGTATTTGCAGCGCAATGCGTGAGACGTATTGTCGCGGTTTGTATGAACAATAAGCAGGCACACTTTGATCTTGCTCTGGCCAAAGAGATGCAGCTTTCTAAAGGAAAAGGTAAAATTTTTTTCAGTTCCATCATTGGCGTATTGTCTTCCAAAGTTTCTCTCTGAGTTTTTTTTAATAATATTACGGAGTGGGGAATTCTCTTCTTTAGGAGATTTTCTGGTGTTACATCTATCGGACCTGGTGCGCATGGCGTTTATGGCTGCGACGAGCGATTGTGATCCGTTGCGACTCGAAGGTTTGAAAACGTTGCAAGAGATTATCGAAAAGTTTGCCAAGGTGCCCGAACCGGAGTTCCCCGGTCACTTGTTGCTCGAGCAGTTCCAGGCACAGGCGAGTTGTCATTCATTCGAACATACGTTCGGAAGTCGCGACTGTTGTATTGAAAACGATAATAATATTTTTAAAGGTCGGAGCTGCTTTAAGACCAGCATTCTCCGCCGAAACACCGTCGCACGTTACAGCCGCAGCCTGTGAAGCGTGCAGCGCGTGGATCGGCAGCGGCGTTGCTAGGGATCTCAACGATTTGCGAAGGGTGCATCAGTTACTAGTGTCGTCTTTGGAAAAATTGAGAGAAGGCAATACTCGACCTCAGCTTTACAACGAGAGTCTGTCGACGTTGGAAAGACTGGCGATTCTGAAAGCGTGGGCAGATGTAATTAAAAAAAAAAAAAAAAAAAACAAATGTTTAGTATTTGGTTTTTATTATTTTGTTAGGTATATGTAGTTGCAATGATAAAAGATGGCTCCGCGCTGAACAGCAAGGACACAAGCAATCGAAACATGAATAATGTCAACGACGAGATGAATAACGAGGACTTCGGGGAGTTTGCGTTTCAAAGCGAAAGTTTGTTGAGTCTCGTACAGCCTGAGCTTCTAAGTTTGAGTCAACATTGGTTGTCTGCATTGAGAGATCATGCCTTGCTTTCTCTGCCACCGGGTATTAATTGATATTATGTAGTCGTGTATCCTTTTTTCGCGTAACAATAATTCGAATTAAAATTAATTTTCTGTCTATGCAATCTTCGCAGAATTTTCTAGTCAATTGCCACACGACGGCGGGGCGTTTTACACCACAGACACTATGGAATCAGCGCGTCCTCACTACGTGGAATCGTGGCCGCCGATTCTGCATGCCGCAACGCTCTGGCTCAATGCGAGAGGATTCGAAATGGAAAACAATAATCAAGAGGACGAGAAAACAACTCTTTATAACAATAATCCGAATAACAATAACAATAACGACGAAACTGTTGCGACTTCCAAGACCAACACAAATGTTGAACGTTTCCATTTGTTATTCGGTATGTATACATGTATATAAAATATTTGCATGTTGTATAATTATTTCTCAATATAACTTGGTTCACATATAAGATGTTTATCGCAACTATTGTTATTTATAGGTATATGCATGGAAGCTTTGTGCAGTCCTCGCTCTTCCGAATCGCCGCAAAATATAGAAACGTGTTTGAATGCTTTATACACACTGCTCGATTCAGCATGGGCGCGGAAAGTCTTCGTCACGGATCGCTCCTTACCTATTGAGTTGTGTAATGTTCTTCATAGGTATGTGTGTATTATACAACTTGTTTCTCTGTGTCATACATTATCAATATATTTTTGTTTTGAAGATTGCTTTTGACACGGGAAAGTTATGTCATCCAGATGTTGGTCATGGAAGTACTGAAACAAGTAATGAAAGCAGCGCAGGAAGATCTCGCTACGAAAAAGAAGTTGAAACTTGAAGGTATACGCGCGCTAAAACTTGAAAAGAGAAAGAGAGAGTGAAATTATCTTACATAAATATGCTATGTAAATTCATGAATTTACATGTACAGTCTTTGTTACTTATTTTATTTTTTTAGATGACACCTCGACAAATCACGAAAACTACGAAACGGAGTTGGATCTTTTAGGCGAAGGAGAGGAAAGCGGCGAGCTCGTGCCGGGCAAATCGTTGGTCTTCGCTGTCATGGAGGTGTGCCTGTGTCTTCTGGTACGTCAGATACCAGCTTTGAATCCAAATCCTGGCGGTGCCACCGCTATTTTGTCGCAGAAGGGATACATGCCGTCCGAAGAGAGCGGCAAGTTGATTGCACTGGCTCTCAGTATAATGGAATCTCTTCCCACTTTGTGCTCTCCGCGAGGTACACGAAAATACGATTTTTCAATTATATGATGGACTAAAAAAAAAGATATATAATTTATTGCTCGTTACTTGTTTTTTTTTTCTAAAGGTGCAGTAGCAATTCTCCCGACATTGCTGTACTTAGCGACGGGTGTTATACGAGAAACTGCGGTGCGTACTGAGAACGATAATACCAAACCGGGATCAGAAGCGCCGGTTCATGCCGCGTTACATTGCGTAAAGAGTCTTATCACCAACAAGTACTCCCGGGATCACAAAAGTCGAGAACAATGGACGGGACTCTTGCAAAGCGCGCTCGCCAAGATTATCGATCTGGCTAAATCAGGTACATTTTGAGACTTTACAAGTCACAAAGAGATCACGGAGACATTAATATGTTACTTGGTTTTAAATCATGTACATGGTTTTATTTAAGGCAACGACGAAACTAAAATGGATGAGGTTGCCATGATGTTGGGTATCGCGGTATTTGTGCTTCACGCGTCGCCAGAGGTGGTGAGCGCGCCAAATCTCCAATTTCCGTGCATCAATCACTTTCGGCATGCATTCCAATCGGAAAATCTACCGGTAATTAAACCGATGAAGATCCGTTTACTCTTTAGAGAGCAATTTAAATATGTAATGTGTATACGTATGTTAGGTGAGGCTGAAGTGCGTGCAAACGTTGAGGACGATATTTCTGCATCCGGAACGTAACATAAGCACCCCGTACATACACGCCCTCGCGCCACGACTAGTAGAATATCTGTATAGTGACAGAAGCAAACAGGTGACGAACGATATGGAGCTGACCTTCACATTGGAGTGCATCAGCACGGTGGAGACTCTCATAGGACTCGCCGATCTTGCTAATCGTAAGTCTCGTCGTGTTAAGTCGACACATGAGAATACGATATCATAATTATTAGACCAATGTGTGAACGGTAAGATATGTTAACGCGAAATATGTTGCACGCTATTCACAGGAGATCTGTTACAAGGTTTGTAGAGAAAAGTAGAAGTACTTTTAATCTAATGTTGTAATATATGTTAATTACGTACAGTTTTATTACCAAATATATTCTCATCTCTCACATGTATATTAAAACATAAATTAAAATTCGTCTTAAAATGATTTAGGTATTCAAATGTTGACTCTACTTGTGCCAATTTTAATCAACTACTTACTGGAGGGTGATGAGATTCAATGCGCTACCAAGTATCAAGCGAGTCTACATCAGCAGAGTTTTCAATGGCTCAATAAAATCGGGCCAAAATATCCGCAGGTATAGCAGTTATTAGAAGATAGTTTCAAATCTCTCTGGTAACAAACGTGTGTGTTTTAAATGATTGTTGCTTTTCAACTAGGAATTCAAGACGTTGATGTCACAGTCCACCGAACTGAAGACCAAGTTAGAAAATGCCGTAAGATCCAGCCATCAGCAAGCGCAACGACATATGCGACCGGTTGATCCAGTAAAACCGCAAATTAAAATATCAGCGCCCTCGATCAAGTTGAAAACCGACTTCTCTAACTTCTCTAATTAAAGAAAGAGAGAGAGAGAAAGAAATATAAAACTAACACTTCTTCCATCCGCGTCAACTTGAAAGAGATAATTTATCAGAATCACGTGACTAACGTGAGTAACGATAGTATTAGCTGTTCTCTGTTATAATACGCATACATTATCGTGATTAATCCTTGCTCACTTATTATCGGTCAGGAAGGTGGAATTTACCATAGCTAATTATTATAATGTATCAGTATCGTGATAATTACCAAGTGATATTTCGCTGTTAGAAAATCCTATTTGACTCGCTGTGTACTTAGAAAAAGTAAAAGAAATAGGACTCAATGACACATACAGCTGAAGAAGATAGATTCCTGTTCAAATAATTATATGAAGAGAAGAGCTGACGATCGATTAATCACTGTCATAAACTAATGTTCATCTTATTGTCTTGATCCTATTTAATTCCTTCGGTATCGAGTCCAACAACGTTCCTGATTCCGCAATCACGCTCTTATATAAAGTGCACGATAACTTTATATTAGATTTTCCAGAAAAAGAAAGAAACAGTTGTATATATATATAGAATGTAGCATACATTTATATATTTAATAGAGAGAGAGAGAGAGAGAGAGAGAGAGAAGATATTAATTTATTTATAATAATGTGTAGAATCAGCTCAGAGATAAGAAACTTAAGATAATTAAATAATTGGTAACAAAATATATGATTATATATGATTATATATGAATATATATGATTATATATGAAAATTTGTAATACGCACTAATAATCGCAGCAGCGCTCAGTCAATTATTTAATTGTCTTAATTTATTTAATAATGTAATTAAAATAACAGGTGTTAATATATTTCGTCCCACACAATACACACAATAGTCGGATAGTTTTATCAAAAATTATGAAAAATATTTTTATTTCTTGGAAGATATAGGTATCTGATTAAGTACGAAATGACTAAGTATGTGAAAATAGACAACAACGTGAGATGTGCACAAAATAAGAATTGGATAATATTGTAAACATAAATATCTCTCTGTGCTCACACGTAATAAACCATTTATTAATTGTTAAATCATTAATTTATAATTCAAATTAATTTATAATTCATTTTTATTTTTTAGCAATTTTTTTTTGTATATTGACAGAATTATTTATTAATAAATTGTGAATATAATTTTCTTAAGAGAATAACTACTTGCCATAAAAAGTGAGACGAGAACGCAGTTGAAAAATGAGACGAACTCCTTTTGATAAGAAGACTGATAACCCGCTACGTTTTATTTATTAAAATATTTTATATATTTATGGTATGCGTACACATTGTAGTCTTGCATTTATTTCACGTTTAAGAATTACTGAGACAGTAGGTTATTAAACTAAATTTTCTCAAATGTAACTTGTGTCTATTGCGACATATCTGACCATTTATCTATGTCTGACCATTTTGTACCTATCAAGTGTTTTCTAAGAATAACATTTTTTTTTTTTTATCATGACAAGTTGTACGTACGATAAAACGGTATCACATAATGTTGGGCATTAGTAGAAAATGAACTAGTAATAATCTTCGACACACCGATGTTTTTATGAATCTTTAAAAAATTATATGTATGTGTTGTAATTTATA
Organism: Pseudomyrmex concolor; assembly: GCA_014839585.1. Lineage (NCBI taxonomy): Eukaryota > Metazoa > Arthropoda > Insecta > Hymenoptera > Formicidae > Pseudomyrmex > Pseudomyrmex concolor. Next base: position 1,687 of record QVOB01027847.1, on the reverse strand, counting down.
GATGCATATATAGCGTAATAGAAAAGCACTAAAAACGATCCGTGTACAAATACATAAAATGTATGACATTACAAGACGCGTGTGACACTCGAAATCGAAAGATATTTACATATATATATACATATATATATATATATATATAGTTCTTTGTACCTAACGAAACATTAGTGTGACATCGTTTTAGAACTCAGTAGATGTGTGTGAATAAATATAATACAAAAATTTCTTTCTTTCTCAGTATAAAGGGAGAGAATAACGATATCGCAATATGAATATTATTCGATATGTTTTTAAGCGGGTTGTCTGTAGCCGTTACTTTGAAAACTATTATTAAAATTATTAACATCTCTGCAAGCAAACTTGGTGAAACAAACAATTTACTGAAAAAAGAACCGTCTTTTCTTATGTTTTTTAGAGAAAAAAAATTTGATTTGTAGACAACAACAGGTGTCAGCCAACTTGAGGTTTGATGCAGTATATGTCTATTTAAAATGTACACTTAAATTCGAATTATTTGTGTATTAAATCTGTATTAAAGAGACGGAAACAAACTGCAATAGATGCAGAACGAATTATGTTAGCACGGTAAATGCTCTACTATTTTTATATGATTATTTTAGACCAATTTTGTTAGAGTACAAGTTGTATCTTTTAATTGTAATCGCCCGCGACAGCACTTTATATATATAGTATGTCTTTGACATAATATATCCATCGAACTTCCATGTACACAATGAACGTTTATTTTATCAACGGAAATCTTCTCTGACACACATATGGTACAATTTATCTAGTAATTAATTATATACAATCGAAAAAGAAATAAAGATAGTTGATTAGATCAGATTATGGCGCTTCTTTGTATTCTCAGTACGTGATAAACGAAAAACAAGTCATGTTCATATCTTGAGAACACGCATATTTGTTCACATGCAAACATATTTGCTTATATAATATTCGTAAAATGATTTGATCGAATTTTGCACCTCTCAATCAATTAAAATTCGCGAAATTATCTAAAACAAATTTGCATGTCTATTAAAACAATCTACTCACTTCCTGTTAATTTAATGTTATCGTCACTGTGCGTGACAATGCAGTTATGATGATGAAGAGCCAGAAGAGCTTATGTCACTCAACTTAGTGTCACGCGAGTTATCACCGTGTATCTATACGAGTTGTCGCTTTATCTCCAGGACTGTCTCCCCAACGCAATTTAGCAATTACTTTCAATATCTGCGACGCGAACATTGAAAGACTCTTCGGTTCGAAACATTTCAACGCAATTCGACAAGATGGTAAAAGCGAAAAAATACGTAGTGGTGAAACATTTTGTAAACGAGCCTAAACCGACGGATTTGAAATTGGTTGAAGAAGAACTACCACCTCTGCAGAATGGAGGTAAAAATAAATTATCACAACCCAGCAAACAATTTCTGTTTTTGACAATTTCAGCGCAGACCTTGGCAACAGAAATTGTTTGCAGAAACGCTACAATACGGAAACACTGTCAAAATTGTTAGCACGCAGAGAGAAAAAATGCAACAACTCTGTTGACAAATACATGAGAGTATTGCGGCCAAACGATTGCATATATGTCAGTGAAATTGACAACAAATAAACGGTCCTTTGCAAGCAGATCTGCTTTTAGCAATACTGTGACCAAACAGTCCGCAAAACCGTACCA
>QVOB01027846.1:0-18628 GCA_014839585.1 Pseudomyrmex concolor | reverse complement strand
CTCTCGTCTAAAATTTGCAGAATTTATTTGGCGAAAATACAGAAACGCACGGGGAAGAACGATATTATTTCAGGACGATCGGTACATATAAGCTCGTTACATTAATGTAGTTTTGCGGTCTAGTCCCGACCGCCGATTGAATCGCGAAAGAAGAACCGCCCGGGTTATATTGCACTTTATACATCATGTTGCCGTGGTAACAAGCTTCCGCAGGCGGGCTAAATCACGGCGAGTTATTGAATTGCGGTTAGAACATTGGAACGCATTCATCCGTGAACGCCGATTTTATAAGATCTCTTTCCGCCGCGGCAGCAGAAACTGTTCGCCGTAACTGATCGGAATCGCGATAACTGATGGCCCGAGCACACCGCAACGCGGTGAAGAATAAAGCGCCGCGCATTACCTACATCTCGCAATTTTCTCCGAAATGCCCGGAAATTTATACTCAGACATCAATAATTCATCTCCAACTGAATTTTCTTCAATTAAGAAGACACAAAAGAGAAAATATCGCGATTATAATTCAGAGGAGAAAATCACGCGGACGACGTATAATTATTTCACGTGCGAGCGAAAGTCTGGGGTAAAGTCCGCAGCACAGCGACCTACGATCTCTCGGTCAACATCAAATTATTTTTTTTTTTTTGTTTTTTGTTTTTTTAAACGGCCGAAAAACGGACTCCTCAGTTCTGCTGTTTCTTTTTAAAAAGCCTCGCAATCCAATTGCATCGCCCGTGTAAAGACACGCGGTAGCGTGTGTCCAACGCGATTTTCCCCGGAAAGCAAACATCGTTATCCCGCCGGCGGTATACGAACCGTTTTCACAGATACTATCGGCTCGATTCCGCCAATCCCTTTTTCCAGAAAGACACTCGAGGAAATGCCATTAGGATCACGCGCGCGCGTCCTTTATTCGCCGATTCTCTCTCACGAGAACTTCCTTTGTCTCTCTTCCGAATTGATACATCTATTCGACGAAACAGGTAATTCCGCGAATGCAGTCTCGATCACTTTTGCGAACTCGATAAAAAAAAAAAAAAAAACAATTGAATTTCACATTCGCTGGAAAAAACTTGTGAGGTCAAAGAGAATTTCGAAATTCCTCAATAAAGCGACAAAGAGTATTGATAAAATCCACAAAATTTCAAAAAATAAGCCAAACTAAAAACTACTTAAAATTTTATATTTTAATTGTTGCATTTAACAAAAAAATTTTACTGCTTAATTAACAAAATAAAAGTAACTAAAACGAAATATTTACAAAATTGTTCGGTCGATTCACAAAAATTTTATTTAAAAAATGAATGCATTTTTCTCTAACACGTCGTCGTAGAGAATCTCTTAGCGGTTACGTAATACGGTTACTACACGTATACTCGGAGCAAATAAAAGTCGACAAAACGAGTCGAAACACGACAGACAGGCCGAGAGAGAGAGAGAGAGAGAGAGAGCCGTGGTTCCTCTTGGGACGAATTCGAAATACATTCACGTCCCGCATGAACAAAGTACAACCGTAGTTGCTCGGCTCCCGCCGGGATTCCTCTGCTGTCTGCCCCTATCGTCGGAATCGAAACGCCGAACATCCCCTTTACGAAACCGCCGACTTTCGGTCCGCACAACTGCTGCACACGTTATTCCCGCGGAGGTCAATTGTGTGCCGTTTCCAAAGGGAAGAGAGTCCATGGAACGTGCGGCCATCGGAAATATTCTTTCTCCCCAAAGTTACTTTCAATTTTTCTCCCGTCAAGAATTCATTGCAAAATCTTATTCGCGAGAAATATAAAATATAGCGATACTGTGTAAAAAGTTTTTAAACTTTCGAAATTTTTAAACTCGAAATTTGCGATAAAAAAAAAAAAAAAAAAAAAAAAAAAAAAAATTAATTAATTTTAAGCTTGTCAAGAAAAAAAGTCATCGTTTATGTATACACACCGTGTTGCGCGACGGCTGCGAAGCCCTCGACTTTTCTACTTGATAATACATCGGATACTTCCGATTGTATACACCACTGTAATTTGCACTTCTCTCGTGAGGGGAAGCGAAATGGTTTCACGGCGGATGAGCGAGCATGGATCGGCGGTTTGTGGCTCGCGATTTGTTGCATCGATACAGAGGGAGATATGATGGTCGGAAAAGGAGCAGTGGCGCGGAAGGGAGGTGCGAAGGGAGGGCGAAGACAGATAGCGTGGAAAAAGAAAACGACGGCACATTAAATTCGCATTAACGACAAGAAGGGCTCGTACCCGCTCGGGTTTTCTTTCGCGTTAGAATCTCTCGAGTATCTTTATTTTCTCGCTCCTTCTTCCCCTACTTGTGCGGGGATTACCATTGTGTTTCTTTCCGTGTTCGTTCCCGAGACGAACCAATCGTCGGCTATCAGAAATGCTCCGACTAAGTGCGTCTCCCGCAACGAGTTTTGTTTCGCGCCGTGAAAGCAACGTGCGAAACTCCGATCGATGTTAAAGATAAGGAAAATCTCGGAGTAATAAGAAAATAATCGAGAAAAAGAACTACTGAAGAGACGTTTTCTTTCCTCTCCGACTTGTGACAATGACTTTGCTTTCCGACCGGATTTGAAAGCTGAAGTTATTGAGAAAAATAATACAACTTGTATATTGTCTCTTTTGTCTAAAAAATTTTAATACATTTAATTTTGAAATACAGTAAGCTAATAATAAAAACATCTTGTTTTTTTTCTTGCTTCTTTTAAAAAAAGCTTGATTGTGAGACATATCAGGAATTTGGACTTTATCCTGTTCCGAAATAAACCACCGAATCTCGGAAGGAAAGGCCGCCCGTCGACCGAACTTCTCCACATTTTTTTTCATTCGATAGAAGGCGTTTTCGACATCTTGACCGATTCGGTGTCAAGAATACTTCCAGTCCGGTTCCTATGTTCTCTTACATCTTTCTTTTCCCCTTACGTCTTGCTCTCGGCAAGACGTGCGAGCGTGCTCGGACTGCGAGATTGCCTAGAGAGAAGGAAGGAAACATTTTCAACTTCGATATGTTTCCCGCACGCGTGATCGCACACACAGACCATATTTCTCCGGGATCTTGCGCCAACATCGGAGTTGTTTCGTCTCTATCGAATCGGAAGAAACCGCTTCAAATTCGCAAGTACTCCGCAAAATAGTCAAAAAATACATTAAATCGAATTGTAATTCCTTCGAGTAACGAGCGTATATACATGACGCAACATTAAATTATTTGCAAATAAAATTGCAAATAACATTATCTGCGTGTACTACGCGCATGTTTACTTAATTATTTTATCATTTCATTATTGAATTAACGATGCTATCTCTCGCTCTTTCTCTCTGCGCATATACGCGAAGAGCGCAAGTGTTTTGTAAAATTCTACTTTTAATTACTGCGAATTTAATTTCCGCCTGATTTCCCTGACAGCAAAATTATTAGAGCGATCAACGAATTAATTTTCTGTTATGGCTTTCTGGAAGAAATAAAAGCTCCGAACGCACAACGTGTTGCGAAACGAGCAACTGAAAACCGCAGAACGAATTCTCATATATTCATGCACGCGAGAAGTGTTTGTTGCAGAGCAAAACTTTTTAAATAAAATCGCCCGTAATCGTTACCGCGGTAAATCGAGAAAGTTACAGGTGCAATAGAGAAATAACGATGAGCGTGCGCGAGAGAGTCAAACACTTTTTAATTCTTTTTATCTTTTCTTACCGATAACATCATCAGTTGAATATAATCGACAATGAAAACTCGATAATCGTCGTGAGTCTCGACGCTCGAATTTCTTTTCTGAAAGGGTCGCGGTAAGTATCAATTCGACTGCGGTGTCATTTGCATCGCGCACTTTTCTCTCAGATCTTCCGATAATCGGCGAACGTACCCAGCCGCTCCAATTACCATCTCCCCGGGACCCGTTTCTCGCCAGCTTTTTCTTCCCGTTTAACCGTTTAAAAGCGTCGGGCAAAGGAGACTTTATAACTAGAGATCTTTTCTCACGACGAAAGTGCAGATGAAGAAACGACGGGAGGAAGAGGAGAAAAAGGAGGAGGAGGAGGAGGAGAAAGACGAGGAAGAGAAGGTGGTGATGGTGTAAGAGATGAAGGATAGGACAGAAAGCGGGAGGGTGATAAGAATGGTCAAAGGGGAAAAAAAAGAAGTACCCTTCAACGACGACCGTGAACCAAGCGCGACTTTCTTTGCGTATAACGTCATTACACGTTATTGCATAGCCTTCGGTGAAAGACTCTCCTTTTACCTGACGCACGTAAGTTTATTAAACCAACCGTCCGCCATTCTAACTCCCTTCTCTCACCTGAGTCGCCGCCGTCTTCTCGTACCCCCGCGTTCAAGATCCAACGCGTCGTCTTTACAAACGTCGCGAAAACTGTGCAAAGGAAGAAGAAAGGAGAGAAAAAGTGCCGACGACTGCCGACGTTAACCGCGCGCACAGGATTTCTTACTAATAAGGTCGTTAGCGAGATGCTTCCTGTGAATATTCCGCCGGCGCAAACTGTGGTTTTACTTCCACTCTCTCTCTCTCTCTCCTTCCTCATCTCGTTCTTGTGTCTCCCTTCTTCCTGGTTCACGGTTTCGCTTCCTGGTTCCGTATGTCCACGGAACTAGCTTAATATTCTCAGACAGCGCGTTTTTACATATTGAACGTGGCGTAGAGATGTAAAAAACCATTACATTTCTTATTTTCCCAAGATAATTTGTTTTATTTCTTTTGGGGAAAAAAATTATAATTTACTCGATGACAAAATGGACATCTTGTCTTTGCTTTTGTACAGTTATTTTTCTGACGTTTTGTAGTCAAGTTTATACAGAAGAGGATCGTCCAATAATAATGTCGGAAATACAGTTTCCATCTGACATGATTATTACATTCATTCCGTGTTCTCCCCCCTCCCCGCGCCCTTCATTTGCGATTTCCTTCCCGCTCACCTTGCCATCTGACTCGGCATACAATTTCCGACGAGTGTATACGCAACGGGCGATTCAATGCACGCGCGTGACAGCTACGGGCGCGCTTCGACACACACACGATCGGGAATTCGCGTCGCATATTACCGCTTGCAAATGCGGGAAAACGACGTAACCTAAATTTTCCAGCTGCGGGAATCGGGAATGTCGCTAAATTGGCAATCCGGCGCCGCAAACCCGCAGAAATTCATTAACCGTCCGAAACGGCGAAATAATCTCGCCGGCTTCCGCAAAGAAATTTCTATTCTAAAAAAAACTAAATAAATAAAAGTTGAGAATTGAAAACAATACATTAAGAATCTAATATCAAAAAAATATTTGAATATTAAAAAAAACATTAAGTAATAATCTTACTTATGTATAGCGATTTGCGAGATAATTAAGCTAAAAACGAGCTAATAACTGTGTGGAACTAATATTAACTCTTATGAAACGCGATGTATCAAATAGACAGTCCGCACGTAACTTTTTCGACGAGGTTAATCTAGAAATGATTTTATCGCGCAATTATATACGGGATTCTTTCTCGCGTTTTCGCATGCGCGCGCCACAGAGCGCGCGTTGTTTTCAAGCCGGCGACGGTAAGTAACGACGGGGATGGAATTAATTCCGTGGTGGTAGCCGCGCCCGCTCAGTTAATCGTCAAGATAATTACGCGGAAAATCCTTGATGCGGATGATTATTTCGCCGAAGGGAGAAGAGAGAAAGAGAAAGAGAGAGAGCTCGACGGCCTTTCATTCGGAGTCAATGAGAAGGGAACAACATCAAAGCGCATTCGCGCGTCTACTTATATGCACACGTTAAAAAGTGATGTGTATCGCGCGAGCTGTCGCCAAAATTAACATTACGAATGTTATATTATAATATCATCCGCAGATAGACGAAATTAAAAAGTTATCTGTCACAAAAAAATGTTAAGAATCTATTTTTCTATAACAATTTCTACAGAGAAATAAATTTTCATGATTTTTTTCTCACCTTTCTTTCGAAGAGATGTTTCTCTCTCTTTCTCTTCGCGCGTTGCTAATTTATAATTTTATATCTATGTATAATAAATTACAGTTTACGATTAGTTAAGCTTGTCTCTCGCGTACGTATAGTCGACGTTTATTAATTATCATTCATTGTCTTCTCCTCCGCTCGCGCGCCAATGAAATTCTTAAGCGGCGCGATTTAATTAGGATTTGACTAATATTAATTGGCAAAATGAGAGATAACGAATTGCAACCCGCGGCGGCAAACAAAGCGAAAGAGAGAATACGTGCTATACTATGCCCGTGACGTCCGTTGTGCGTTAATGCATCATAAAGTCGCGGCAAATGCACCGGCGGGAATTAACTCATTCGCGATTTATCTTTTCATTTGCTCGCGCAAAGTAAGACAGATAAAACGACGGAACTGAGAGGAGTCGGGACGTGAAACACATGAGTGATAATTGATGGTGCGTTTTATTAACTCGGCAAATATATATACGGCTGGATATCGTTATCTCTTCTAATTATGGCCTTCAATTTTACGACCGCTTCGCGGAACTGTCCGTCGTGATCAAACGTAAGTTGGCGCGAATCGAAAAAAGAAAAAAAAATGTAGATATCGAAAGTAAATTTAACCAAACCAAAAATTTATTTCACATTAAATAAATTTATTTTATATGTACAATTATTACACAAAATAATGTGATAAGAAGAATGATCTTGATTGGAAAATTAAAATTTACTATATTTGTTGCATGACAATCTGCAATCTCGTTCGAATTTGTCGAATTTGAAAATTTTATTGAATTTACTGTACTATACTCAAGATTCAGTTTACCGCTGGACACTTTCTGGGAAATTTTTAGTTCATTACTTCGCAATTAAAACAAACGTACATACTTGTCCCGCGAGCATAAGCAGCTGTGGCGATCTCTCGGAGCCGCCGCTCTTAAACGATCTTAATTCCGCGAAGTGTCGGAATTAAGATGCAGCCGCACGAAAAACCGGTGATCGTGAAATATAGGAAAAAGCGAGAACGCGCGATTATCGGAAATAATAATGAAAACGAGAAGGGGGGAGAGAAAAAGACAGAAAGAGAGGAAAGAGAGAAGCGTTTCTGCGGTGGTGATGCGTGGCGCCATGATTTGATCGTCCTTTTCACAAAGCCCGGCTGTCCACTGCTTTGCGACTCTCGTCGGCGTATAGACAATTCTGCTTTTTGTCGACAATGCGAGAGATTCCAATTTCGGCGAGATAGCGAGAAGGAAGAGAAAAAAAAGAGAGAGAGAGAGTCGGTGGCCTGACACGCCTTTAAAGCATTGTCCCGTTAGCCAGGCAACAAGCAAAAAGGAAAAAAAGAAAAAAAAACAAAGAGAGCGCATTGAACGGACCGGCCGACCGCCATCCATCGTCCTCTATCCCTCTTTGAGCCCGCCAGACGTCGACGGGCATGACAGCGACGCGCGTGATCGAGCAGGTTATTTAGTAACATTTTAATCCCGGAAAGGAACGCGTCGATATATCAGACGCCTCGAGGAAACGTCGTCGACAGTCCGGCTTACGTAACGATTCAATCGAAATATTGAAACACAACGTGTGTAACAACACGTTCATTATAAATAATAAGAGGCGAAATATAATATGTGACAGATTAATACATCAATATATAGACGTAACTTTGCCATGTCTAGAACTAGCACTACATGACGCACGTGTCACACTATGAATAATAAATATAAATATAAATATAAATTATAAATAAATTAATAATATAATAGTCATATTAATATAAATACTCTAGGTACTTTAAGAGAGGCAGAACAACATGACGTAAAATTTTACCACGTCAATGTATCACTGCACACGTGTCAATATAAATAATATAAATTATGAATAAAGTAATAAAGAGAAATAACACATTTTGAGAGAAAAAGAGAGAGAGAGAAAATATGACAGCTTAATACAGCGATATGCAGACGTAAGTGTTGCTATGAATCAGTGCGACGCTGCATGACACACACGTACCGCGATGCGCTTCGTGTGATCGAATGACGTCGACGACGTGACCAGCCGGTCCGCAACAAATCGAAACGTATATTTTACATGACGTAAATTAGACCCTCGTGGTGCGCGCACGTCGCGGCGTTGCGCGCGCTGTGCGCACTGCTCACTTTCCTTCTACGTCCAACACACTTCTTTTTCCTTCGTCCTCTTTTGCCGTCGTCGTCGTCGTCGTTGCCGCCGCCGCCGCCGTTGTCGCGCAACTCTTGTCTTCCTGCAGCTCTCTCTGTGACGCCGGTTATAAATTTCCTGCGGAGTTCGGTTCAACGCACCGCGAGAGAGGCACATGTGCGAAACTGCCGGTTAACGAGTGGCCCCGGAGAATTCGCGTCGTAAATTCGCGATAAGTTCAGTGAAATATTGTACCGACTGAATTTTGTCGCTATATTGCGGTTTGGAGAACAGCCCTCGGCATATTGCGGCCACATAACCGATAAATACGTCGTGTACATTCGCAGAAAATAGAAATCGAGAAAATCTCGATTTTATTTTACTTTAAAATCATCTCGTTTTGCAATTTTCTTTTGAGAATAAGAGACAGTTTGGAGAAGCAAAACGTTTGAAAGTAAAAATTAAAATAAAAATATTTGCTAGCGGCGCTTATCAACCGGAAGCTTATTAATCGACTTATTTGCTATCGAGCGAGATTTATATTAAGATATTATTATAATTATATATATATATATAAATATATATATATAATTGTGATTTCGAATAATAAATTATGCACGTTAAAGTTACCACTTGAATTAATCCCTCCGTGATGTATTATATCGATTTTACACTAGTTTCCGCTAAAATATAACCCACGGTTACCCCGCCGTTCAAAAGATCTTTTATCACATTTGCGTTTTTATACGTTCATAAATATTGATGAATCGATATCCTTTTTTCGGACACGCCGGTCTAGTCCGTACAACGGGTGTCGGCTGTAGTTGCTACTCGCTATCCATACATAAATATTCATCCGCCGGTATTCTTCTCTGTCCCATGTGGCCTCTCGAGTGAGTATACGCGCGCGCGCATCGGCCGTTATCGTTGAAATTTGATATCAAAATTGCGCGTCAATGCAGCGGCGTTTGATGTAATTCATTTCGCGTGAACATTCAGCGTGAACGTGACATTTATATCTTGAAATATCCGCTAAATATCGGCTAAAAATGCATGAAATGCTTTTGTTTTGCTAATGAAGCGATACTTGAAAATTGTAATACAATTAATTTAGCGGAAAAAAGAGATATTCGAAAATACCACTTATAAAGATCTCGTTCTATTTGACGATCAAATTTCAACGGATATCAACGGAAAATCGCGCTCCTTGAATAATTTTCAGTCCCGGCGCATAATATTATATACATAAAATTTTATAAAACAAACGCATAAATTTTCTTCGCGCTCAAAGCTATCAATTTCTCGTCGCGACATAATCGAAAACACTGGCTCTGCGTTTATCTTTTTCAAGGCGCGTCACATCGTCGAGTTTAATATGAACTCCGAAGACGTGGCAGGAAGCATGAAGCCGACCTTCATAAGCAAGCGCAACAAAGTGTCTGCCGCACCTGCAACGCGCGCCCGCCGCCCGAGCGTTTAAGACAACTTACGTTACAGTTAACGTGACAATTTACTGCCAAATTTATCGCCTGGCCGGAGCAGCGCTTAGACGAGAGTCTGTTGAGATGAGCGACATTTGTTTCGAGTTAGGCCGAATCATTAGCTTCACGCGGCTCTCTCTCTCTCTCTCTCTCTCTCTCTCTCTCTTGAGAGGGGGCTCATTTTAGATTCCCGTCGGCAACATCTGCAGTTTGCGCGCGCGGATGTCAACAGCATGTTCTACATTCATTCCGCACTTCGAATCCGGTGTGTTTCGTGCTTGTCGCGCGGTTAAGGTCGCGGTGGACGGACATTCTCAATGATGCGTTGTATACACGCTGGATATATTAATTTAATATATTCTCTTTCTCTCTTTCTCATGTCGGACACGGTGTGAATAAATTAATATTGTTCACGATGAATTTTAATCAGTTTGACTGACATTTATCTCGATTAGTATTTATTTCGATTTATTTGCGCGCACGTTGCCCTCGCACTTCAACCATTCGTCTCCCCACTTATCCGTTTTCAATCTATGAGACTTTTCCATTTTCCTTCGCCGAGAGCGTCCGTTATCGTTCTAGATTAACTTAGGGATTTCCCCGGAAAAGTTCTTTTCGTGGGACAGGCGGTCTAATCGGCCATCATGCCGGACTCCTTCGTGTTCCGCTAGTCTCTTCATCCGCTCTCGTCATCCCCTTTCCCTATCACGGATCGTCCTTCGCTCGTCCTTCTCCCACGTCCTCGCCCATTGTAATGAGGAAATATCGACGGAAGCGTCGCCGGTGGAATCGTCGATGAATTTTGCGCTTCCTTCGGCCGGAAAGGGCGCCACTCCCGGGGACTTGGTTTCCCGGTTTTTCACGCCGATCGTTACCGATGATCTACGGCGTAGGTGGATCACGCGGCTTTCTCCTCCTCCGCCTCTCCGAGTGATTTATTCTATCGGGTGCGCCCGAAATATCTCGGCGGAGACTCGTAAACACGAGAGGAGGAGGAGAACGCGCGAGGAGGCACCGCCCCGCTCTATGTCGACGGATTTATCGTTATTTTTCGGCGCCCCGTTACTTCGCGGCTTCCGCACCGTCGCCATTGTTCCGCCGATCGTGCGTCAGCACGAAGCCGAGCGGTAAATCTAAGCGTCGCGCCGCGCCGCGAGTTTCTTAGATTCGTTTTCGCGATTTTTGATGCGCGTTAGAAATTAGCAAAGGCGTTTCTGCTTTCGCGAAAAGCTTTTAGTTTTTAACGCACGAAGTGAGAAATATAAAACCCGAGAGATATGATATTCCAATAAAACGGAATCAATATCGGCAATTGGATCGTAATGAGATCGAGCAAATTCACAACTCACCGCACACCGGAGAGAATCTACAGACCGAGTAGAAGTCGGATAGTCACGAGTCATACCTGCAACAGACAGAACAAAAAAAAAAAAAATTAATATCCCGGCAATATAGCGGAATCCCTTTCTTGGTATTATCTATATCGTTTCGCTCCGGTACAGGCCGATTAAGACGCGCGCGCGCGTTGAAAGGACAGCAGCGCGCGCGCGAACAAAGCGGCTGCAATGAGACCGAATTAAAGAGCCGGTGATGAAATTGATATGAACAAAAAAAAAAACAAGAAATCGGGGGTTCGTACCACCTTTGTTCGCGGAAAATAGCCGCTCGGAAATGGCTTCTCTCAAGCTGCCATTCACGCGAGACATAATAGCCAGGTCGCCGGCTGTAGACGGACCAAGAAATAGACATTGGAAGTGGATAGGTATTATCCCTCCTACTACTCTGCAGAAAGAGCGAGAAAGAAAGAAAAAGAGAAAGAGAGACACGAATTCTTTTCTGATCGACGGTTGCCATTCGTCATAAAAGACGTGTGATTGGCCGCGACAAACTTGTAATGATGAATAATAATACCTTATTTCGCACGATGACGTGATTGTTGACAAATAAATAGTATATTTAATAGACAAATTGACGTGTGCACGACGTTATAATAATATAGAATTTCCCGCGATACGTATTTTCACGTTTGTTCTCGCTCTCAAGGCAAAAGTTTGTTGGTAATCGCTATCAGAAACGCGCCACGTGTCTTCCTTAGAGCGTAATTAACGGCGATCGATCGCGTCTATAAATGGCGGTATGTAATGCGTAATCGCTAATGCCCGATTTAACGCACCTCGACACAGATTGCACAGCCGGCTGCTCTTTTCGTCTTTATTTTTCTCATTGTCGTATCGATTTCGCCGTCGCAATTAGCCGCGAAATAATAATCAAGGAAGTAATAGAGACTTCAAACCGTAGAGAGTTTTTAGTTGAGTTAATTTCTATTGTTATTAAAATAATAAAATGTAAGTGAGAAAAGGAGAGAAATATCATGATATCGTTCATGGTAAATGAAAAACGGGAAAAACTTTCTGAAGCGTCCATGAGAGAAAAAGAGTTTCTTGCGGATAATTAAGATTTTGCATATTTGCGTGTACATACTTCAAGTGGAGGGAAGTGCTTTGTCTTGAGAGAAGCGCGCGAACTTGTATGGAGACAGTTTTTAACTTTAAAGCCGAGTTTCGAGTAAAGTCGAGCAGTCGTGAAGTTCTCTTTATTTGAGAGGAAAATTAAGTGAAATTAAGTAAAAAAATCTGGTAGGTATTTTTCACTGCGAAGATTTTTTTCATTAATTACCGAGTAACGTTCCTATGCGTTTTGCGGCGTAAAAAACAAAACCAAAAAAAAGACAAATTACGTGATTTGCACTTTGTTCCGCGCGCGACAGAAATATTTTCAGAAAAATAAAACATAGCGTAACTTACCCGATTGTATTTAATTTTTATTTGTTCTCGCACCCGCGCGCGCTACTGGAATAATTATTCGTTTGCGTGAAAAAAACGTAAGAAAAATATAGAAACATGAATTGAAAGTTCACACGAAAGAGAGAGAGAGAGAGAGAGTGAGCGCGTCTGTGTGCATCGAAAAAGGATAAACATCATGCAGACGGAGGAACGTGAGGAATTCACGTGGATGCAGCTTGATGATCCCGCGTGCGAAATCCCATCTGTAACATCTCAATTTCGCGAAACACGCGCTTTCGCATATGCGATAATCCGCGATAATCCGCGTATGAACGTAAATCCGGAAGTGCAGCACGGTAGGAATTTGCCGGAAGACCGCAGCACAGTAATTAACGACACCCGTCAAGTCGCGAAAATTCACGATGAAAGTGTGCATGTATGTGTGAGAGAAAGAGGAGTTTGAGATGGAAATGGCGCAATTAACGAAGCGCGACGACTCCTAATTTCGCGACGAGACGCGCCCGCTGGATGCGCGACACTCGACCTAACTCAGATCAGAGTATACAACCGGAAGTGGCTTGATTCCGCTTCAAAGGGGTCACTTAATCTAAGTCTTCTACTTTGAAGTTGCGATCACGGATAGTGCTCGACGATGATAAGACGGCATTTGATCTTCTCCGATAAACGTCGTGGAGATGAAAATTATACCGGAGAAAACTTTTTGTTTTCTCGCAATTTTCTCCGACTCTCTTTTACGCACTATATATAATTTTGTCTATATAATTATATATTACAGTTTATATGCAATTTATTTATTTTTTATTTATTTTACAATTTGTAACGCGAATCTTTGCGCGCACAAAATGACTCGCAAAATAAAAACACTGCAAGCAACAACAACACGTTAAACGGCAACGAAATTGTCGTCACAAGTTACGGAATAAAGCGAGCAGGTCGGATCAGAGAACAATTAGAATCACTCGGGATAATTGCTATACAAACAACGCGCGCTTGCAACACTGATCGTCGATATAAAGCGCGCGGGATGACATCATATTCAAAACCCCCGCGACAATTCTTAATTACCGGAGAACGGCAGATGTAACCATGCGAAAGAGAGGAAAACGCGAAGAAGAAGACAAAGAAGAAGAAGAAGAACTTAATTGCATCGTTATCGCCGAGCTCTATTATTCTAGTCTGTTATTGAGACAAAACCGAGAGGGATGCGTTGTTGTCGTCGATCCGTTGCGTGACAGGAATGATTCAACCTAATTGTAAGGTGGAAAACCGAGTATTCTCGAATTCCCAAAGCTATTCCGATATCGTGGATCTTTGATTATGTCGCGCTTTGTGACATAATCAAATACGATGTTGTCGTATTTCGTCAATTAAAAAGAAGCAAAGCTAAATTAATTTTAAAATTTGAAAACCAAATTATAATTTTAAAATGGATATCATTATTGTATATTGTGTGATAGATGCAATATATAAATGTATATTAAATATACACATATGTAATATAATATTAATTAGATAAACCTATCACGGACAATGCGATTAATATTAAATGGTCGCGTGCGCGGATGTTTGAATATCCGATCATAATTTGCCACGTGAGACTCGGTTACGTGTCGCGACAGAATCAACATTGTTGCCCCCACTGCAAAAGCGATCTCAAAGCGAAGTGCATCCCTTTGATATCGCGAGAACGCTATCGGAAGTCGCTCGAATAGTAATTGGAATCCCAAAAGCGAGAAGGAGCGAGTACCGAGAGCGTGCCTCTCGTTTCCGTTCTCTTCCTATATTTTCTCTTATCTGTTTTCACGGCAAATCGATGGGACACTCCCCCGCGCTCGTCGCGTTCATAGTGTATTAATTTGGATAATTGCTGTAAACACGATTGATAGTCGCTCTGCCTAATCGCTCGAAATTTCATGTCGATATTAATTGTCAGAGCGAATTACGCGGGTCTCTCTCTTTCTCTCTCTCTCTCTCTTTTTCTCCATCTCTCTTTCGAGTGTTAATTTTATTTTCTTGCCCGATTGCAGAAGATGAAATTTCTCTTCGTCGTAGAAGCACTTCGTGCAATTTCTCTCTCTCTCTCTCTCGCAACATTCAATATAGCGCGTTATATATTTTTCTTTTACTTAAAAGAATTCATGACTTATTTCGTGCCAACATAGAGACATTGAGACGGCATGACTATCGATACGATTTTATTTTATATATTGTACTATTTCGAGGAATCACTATTCAATTAAGTTCGCTTGTGTGTGTATGTGCGCGTGACATCGCGTTACGGAATCTCGCTTCTCCATCGGCGATATAACGAGTAATCCGATTTTGCTCATTAAATTCATATGCCTCTATAACTATCTTTCGACAAAAGTCTTGATAAGTAGCGTATATATCGGAAGAAGCAGAATAGAGTGAAATATATTTCTCTTCTTATTGCTAATATACAATGAAATGTTCTCTTACTTATTTTCTCGTACAAAAGAGACATTCTTTAACTTCAGGTTTCTTTTTTCTCTTTTTTCGACAAAAAGCAACACACAGTTTTTTCTCTAACTTTCCACGTTAAAGAACTACAGTTTTCGTGCTCACGATATTAAAATATAATTTTGCAAAACCGGACTTTACCGTATAACAATTACGTCGTAATTGAAAATTACGCGCGGTGTGTAACGAAGAAAATGTAACAAAAGACGCGGACGCGAAAATGCAGAAAAGAAATTCCGCATATTCTGATAAAAGAACGACGTAGGAGCAGAGGGAACGGTACAAGTAAGAATGAATGGAAAAGATGGTGAAGTACAAGGGAAGACTCTCCCCCTTCCTACTCCTCCATTAAACGCCCACTAAATTAGAACAAAATTACACAGATTAAACGGACGAGCTTCACCGGCGTGAATTAAACTTCGCGTTAATTGATAATTCCGCGCTGAGGAAAAGAGGAAGAGTGTCTTTTCGAAAGGAACCGTCATTTCAAACACTTTTGAATCTTGTTGAACGCGACGACGACTCGAATGCGAAATAAGAGAAACTTCACGTGCACAGAGTTGCACACGTGCGCGTCTCTTTTTTACTCGAAATTTCAATGCTCAAATCGCAAAGTTGCAGACTCGGAGTTTCAGTCTTTTCTGATTCTTTATAATGCCGCGCAATCACCACGACGGTAGACGACAAACAATATAATTCGCGAGGTAAACCCTGCGACAATTATTCGCAAAGTGTCCCGCGTTTTTTAATCACCTCCCACGGCGGCCGGGCGCGCGCGCAATCCGATTTGTCAAGTTTGTTAAAGTCCTCGCGAGATTTCCTCTTCATCGCGGCGTGTTCGTCATCGTCGAGTGAGAAACAGAGACGAAGAAAGAAGGGAAATTAAATTTCACGGTCGCGATCTCCTTCCTTGGACGGACGGAGTCGTCTTCGCGCTCTGAAATTGTGTCTCTTTCTCCGTCCGTTGTGTGGCAGTTCATTTGACGGGTTGAGAAAACAAACAGACGCAATCAGCAACAATGGCTTTTTGTTTCCCTTCAAAGTCACCGCCCGGTAATCCGCAGGTTGAGGAGATTGAAAGAGCTCGTCTCGAACTGCGGAGCAGTGGCGTAGCGCGCGACGACGTAGTTTCTCGACTCTCGACGTGCGAGCGCGTCAATGTTACATCTCGCAATGATTCGACTCCGCGAGAGAAGTACTTTTTTTGTTTTCCATATGATTTCGTTCCATCTGTAGAAATATTACTCGACTAAACTCTCATCAACGGCGATGTCATTAAAGATTATTTTTCGAATATCGAGTGTCGTTATACAGCGGAATAAAAAATGTAAAAATTATAATCATAATTTCGTTAACATGTATCAAAAAAAAATTTGTTGTTACTACTCAACGACATTGGAAAAAACAAATGTTGACGAGAACACTAAATTCCACGCGAATAAATAGCAAATTCGTCCGGGGAATCGCAGTTTCTTCCGCAGTTTTTCTCGAACTCATCAAGTCGACCGATCGATACGATCTCCATAAAATTAAAGTCGCTCGTTCCGGCGGTACTCTTTTTTACCTGCTTAAAAGAAAATGACAAAACGAGAGATGAAAAGAGAGAGAGAGAAAGAGAGAGAGGAGAAGACGGCAGTCGAGACATGCGTGCCGCAATATTCCTCGCAGCGGAAACTCATTGTCGAGGAAGCCACAGACGCTCTTCCGGGACACAAGAGTTTGAAGGAGAACGTCAGGAATGCAAACACATCGGACCGTCGTCGCGGACCCCCGAAATAATTATACCGATTAAGAGACTTATCTTTATACCTTAAGCCTCTTACACGAGTCCATTAAATTTTGTGTGAAACACAACTTTATGCAAAATGACATTCTAAACTGTAAATTTCTATCTACATGTACGTAATATTTCTAATCGTTCGTCTGAAAAGACTTCTTCAGATCCTTGTACATTACGAAACCTGAATGAAAAGAAAATTAATACGAATACAGACAGAAATAAATATATCACTGACAGAAAAGAAGCAGAACGCGAATACGCGTTTGTGAGAACAGGAATGTTTCTCGAGGACGAAGAAGCCTCGCCGGGAGAAACATTTGGTTGGAAAAAAAGATCCCGTTAAAAAGGAGAGCCGAAGAATTTGGTCGGGAAATATTTCGTGGCGGCGATTAGAACGGTGACTGCTTACGGAATTCGCCGCGGAATTCCATTTTCAGAGAACCGGGGGAGGTGGTGGAGATGTCGGCATCTTCGAACGAAGTCTCGTTACGCTCGTCCGACTGTCTGTTCCTTGGACGCGATAATTAACTCGGAGTGATGCATCGCAGACTTCTCGAAGTCTGCAAAGCAGCGACAACGAGATCTGTGTGTGGGGTCCACGAGCGAATTCCAGGCCTTCTACGTTATAAATCGCGCCCGATGTCGCACGGCGTGTAAGCGTATTTCGCGTATTATTTATCAATGTCTCGCACAAGCGAGGGAAAGTAAAGGAGATAATCCACTTTGGGACGCGCGGGTCTCAAAATAACTGAGATACCGAAAATAAATTTTCATTCGGTAGCGCGCGCGCGAAGATAAATTCTCATTCAATAATATTAAGAAGAACAGATTCTCTATCTCTATCTCTCTCTTTCTCTCTTTCGTGAGGATGCTCTTCACGTAGGCTGCCGCGCTGGAGCTATATATCAATCGGACAATCAATATTGCGTATGCGTGTCATGGCGTTAACCTCACAAACGGCCTCCCCAAAGAGGTCAAATGGTCCCTAATAGGCAATCTGCGCGCGACATTACTGCGGATTATATATTGAAACATTATTTGCGCGGATATATCTTCGCGGATACGAGCGTGATAAAATGCGCTGCTGCGGACATATCAATAATTAATCATTGTTAAAATATATTATGATTAAATCAATGATATTATCGTCGAAAGAAAAAAACCAATCTAATTATACCATTACCGTAATGTTATTCCATTACAGTCACAACGACAAAGCAATCATTATTCATAGATATTATTTATCAATATTCTCGATTCTCTATATTTAATTATACGCCTATTAAAGAAAATTAACATATTGATTACAAAATTGCGGCTGCGATGTAAAGTATAATTGTAGCGAGAATCGCCCGTAGCTGAACGAAAGGGCAAATCCTTTCGACAATTAACCCCCAGGTTCGGACACGGTCGGAAAACTTTTCTCCCCGAGGCACACTGCGTCTCCTTCAAAGATTTTCGACCGTAAGGGGAATAGGGTGGCAACTTCCTAATAATTCTCCCACGGGAAGAAAGTTTTCGGAGAGACCCGTGGTGTACACTCCAAGACGACGAAAGGGGGCAAGAGACGACGAAGACGTGAGCCACGTCGGTGGGATATCGCGAATTAGCCTGGAAACTCTTTACAAACGCGAAATCCCGACGACTCCTCGGATTGCTCGTGCGCGTCAGGCGATCCCCTTGGGCATCTCTTCCGTCTGAGAAACTTTTCCTAGACGAACTGAAGAACCTGGGCTTTCTCCTCTTTCCTCCTCTTCCCTCTTTCTTCAATCTTCGAATGTTTTGTTATTTTAATTTGTAGTTTTATGAAGAAGCATCTATTCGTTTATCATTTAACGCGAAACGATAACAAGAACAAATTCTCTAACCTGCATTTTTGTTACGAAAATAATTGCTTGTTTATTTTAAATGCACGCAATTTAATTTGCAACGAGATATTCGTAAAGATAATTGAGTTTCCCTCGCGCT